>PISX010014728.1:0-52176 GCA_004024625.1 Mellivora capensis
TCTGTGTTGTCTCTCAATATCTTATGAGGAATAAAAGCCTCATCAGCATACCTATACATCACTCAGTGAGAAAGGATTCTTTAAAAAGCTTTCTTTCTCAAATATTTCTTAAATGCCTGTTATATATGAAGTTAATTAGGGAAAAGAAAGATGAATAATAATTCTTGGCCTTCAATAAGCTTACAATCAAGTTGAGAATGTGGAATATACCTACGTATAACTAACATGCAAGGTAGTATGTTGCAAATGCGTTAATAATTGAATGATAATAGAGATTCTCAGAGACTAGGAAGATATTTTCAAAATCGAGTAATCCTGAAATCTTTACGTAGAAAAATTAGGATCAGTCTTAAAGGATGTGTAGGATTTCTACAAGCATAAAAGGTGACATAGAGGGGGTTAGAAGTTCCTGTTAGATATGGAAAAATGGAGAAAGCAAAAAACATTGCATACAACTCAGACTATCATTGTAAGATGAATATATCCAGATTAATCCTGAATAGAGAAAATTGATGAGGTAGCCGATGATGGGATTGGTTAGGCTAGATTCGATATTAGTGTTAAGACTTAAGCCTTTCCATATTTTGCGTTGTATAAGTTCTTTATATATTTTAGATACTAAACCTTCACTGGATATGCCATATGCCATTTGCAAATGTCTTCTCCCATGCAGGAGATTGTCTTATTGTTTTATTTATTGTTTCTTTGCTGTGCAGAAGCTTTTTTTTTAAAATGTAGTCCCAATAGTTTATTTTTACTTTTGTTTCCTTTGCCTCAAAAGATATATCTAGAAAAATGCTGCTATGGCTGATGTCAGAGAAATTACTGTCTGTGCTCTCTTTTAGGATTTTTAGGATTTTTGTGGTTTTAGGTCTTATGTTTATTTTTATGTATTGTGTAAAAATGTGATCCAGTTTCATTCTTCTGCATGTAGCAGTCCAGTTTTCTCAACACCATTTATTGAAAAGACTGTCTTTTCCCAGTTGTGTATTCTTGCCTCCTTTGTCAAAGATTAATTGATCAGATGGGTGTGGGTTTATTTCTGGGCTCTCTATCCTGTTTCATTGATGTATGTCTCTATTTTATGCCAGTACCAAGCAGTTTTGATTATTACTGCTTTGTAGTATATCTTGAAATCTGGGATTAAGATAGTTCTAGTTTTGTTCTTCTTTTTCAAGATTGCTTTGGCTATACAGGGTCTTTAGTATTTCCATACAAAGTTTAGGATTATTCTAGTTCTATTAAAAATGTTGTTGGTAGTTTGATAGAGATTGCATTAAATCTGCTTTGAATTGCTTGAGGTCGTATGGACACTATAACAATATTGGTTCTTCTAATCCATGAGTGTGGAATATCTTTCCATTTATCCAATATTATTCCATTTATTTCCATTTATCTTTTAAAAAATTATTTATTCAACAGAGAGAGAGCATGAGAGGACAAGCAGGGGGAGTGTCAGATAGAGGTAGTGGCAGGTTCTCTGCTGAGCAAGGAGCCCAGATGTGGGACTCCATCCCAAGTCCCTGGGATCATGACTTGAGTCAAAGGCAGACGCTTAACCAACTGAGCCACCCAGGCATCCCTGTTTGTATCATTTTTAATTTCTTTCATCCAGGTTTTAGAGTTTTAAGAGTGCAGATCTTTCTCCTCCTTGCTTAAGTTTATTCCTTGTTCAGACCTTATGTACCTCTGGTGCAATTGTGGTAGGATTATTTTCTTAATTTCTCTTTCTGCTACTTCATTATTAGTTTGTAAAAATACAATGGATTTCTGTATATTGACTTTCTATCCTGCAACCTTCCAGAATTTATTGATCAGTTCTGCTGGTTTTTCAGTGGAGTCCTTAGAAATTTATATATACGGATAGTATCATGTCATCTGCAAATAGTGAAAGTTTTTCCTCTTTCTTATCAATTTGGATGCCTTTTATTTCTTCTTGTCTGATTTCTCTGGCTAGGACTTCCAGTACTAAACCTATCCCAACAGAATGGACATCTTTGTCTTGTTCCTGATCTTAGAGGAAAAGCTTTTTATCTTTCACTATTGAGTATAATGTTACCTATGGGTTTTTCCTACACAACTTTTATTATGTTGAGATATCTTTCCTCCAAACCTACTTTGTTAAAGATTTTTATCATGAATGGATGTTGTACTTTGTCAAATGTTTTTTCTATATCCATTGAAATGATCATATGGTTTTTATTGTTTCTCTTGTTAGTCTGATGTATCCCAATGATCGATTTCTGAGTATTGAAGGGGTGCTTACATTCCAGGAATAAATCCCACTTTTTAGTGGTGAATGATTTTTTTAAAGGCATTGTTAGATTTGATTTGCTAATACTCAGGATTTTTGCCTCTATGTTCATCAGAGATATTATCCTGTAGTTTTCATCTATAGTGTCTATCTAGTTTTGATATCAGGGTAATGCTGGCCTTATAGAATAAATTTGGAAACTTTCTTTTCTCTTTCTTTTTTGGGGGGGAACATTTTGAGCACAGGTATTAACTCTTCTTTAACATTTGGTAAAATTCACCTGTGAAGCTGTTTGGTCCTAGACTTTTGTTTTGGACTTTTTAAATTACCGGTTCAGTTTCATTGCTAGTAATGAATCTATTTAAGTTTCTATTTCTTTGGATTCCATTTTGTAAGATTATGTTCCTAGGAACTTATCCACTTTTTCTAGGTTGTCTAATTTGTTGGCATATGACAGTTCATGGTATTCTCTTATAATTATTTGTATTTCTGAGGTTTTGACTGTTATTTCTTCTCTTTCTTTTAGGATTTTGAGTCTTTTTTTTTTTAAATGAGTCTGGCTAAAGGTTTATCAATTTTGTTGATCTTTCCAAAAAACCAGCCTCTGGTTTTATTGTTCTGTTCTATTGTTTGTTTGTTTGTTTAAGTCTGCATTTCATTTATTTTGGCCCTAAACTTTATTTCCTTTCTTTTACTGGTGTTAGGCATTATTTGTCTCAAAAGTATTGGTTGAAATCAAGAAAAATACTTAGACATGTCCTTTCCTCTTACTTCCCCAAAAGAACATTCCATAAGACAAAACATAACTAAAGACTAACTTTTGCAAAAATGCTGCAGTTTAATCAAAGATGAAAAATAATTTACTAATTCAGTTTTTTTTTGCAATTTATTAATTGCAATTGTCTTAATTCCACTTGTTTAAATTTTAAAATTGGAAGTTTTACATTTGGCTACGTGTATTTGTTTCTGTGTATGTTTGGTATGTATGTCTCTGTGTATGTATGTTCATTTCTGACCTGAAAAATTTTTAAATTAAGGCTTTGTGTTAATCTTTCAATACCATTAAAAAAATCAGTATTAAAATGTAGATATTTTATGGATCAATGAAAAACTCTTTAAAAATAGTTTTCATAAAGTGTTTAATATAAATTAATATTAATATAAAATTTTGCCTCTTAATGAAATGTATCATTGATCTGAAATCTGTAGCAATACAGAAAAGGGGGATAATTGTCAGGCATCAGAAATTCATAAAGAAAAATATTTCTCTTAATATTCAGTACCTATTTTATATAGTGACAAAGTATTTCTCCAAATTTAACTTGTTTCTTTAATATTTTCTTATTAATTTAACTGCTTCTTAGAAAGAAAATTTAAACAATTAGGAAAAATTTTATCAAATTGATTAAATTGGCCAATAAGAAAAACTTTTTACATATAAAGTCTATGTAGCAATCAAATCTAGGATGCTCTATATACTGTAATAAAGCATTTTATGGACAACTAAGGGGAAAAAAATCTGCAAATAAATCATAAATGTATCCTGATTCCAGAAATATTAAAATAAGTTAAAGTAATTTCCATTTAAATGATGACATAAAGCATGTGACATATATATTTATATAAATATATACAAATGTATGAAAATATAAATTTATAAATATGAATATCGATACTTTAACATACTAATAAATATACATATATAAATATAACAGAAGCTGTAAATTAAATATTAGGAAACAGCATAAGTCCATGTGACCCAGAATTACAGTGATACTACATAGTTAAACCAAATTCAGCAACACAAGCTTTCTAAACTCGTTTCATACTTCAGCACTATGGGAGAAAATCCACAGTTTATAAGCTCATTTCATTCAATTTCATTCTTGAAATTCTTTTTCTTATTCTTTCTTTCTTTTTTTTTCTTTTTTTGGCCAGTCAAGCTTCTCATTTATACTATTGCTACTTTTAGATTTCTCTTTACAATACTCTTTATAAACTGATTTTACAGCCCTATCTTAAATACTTCTTATGCTTTGCTCTTCACTCTACCTAACAAAACTTCCAAAGTTAGATGAACTTTGTTTTCAGGTAGGTAGAGAAATTTAGTTGAACAAATGTGGTTTTTACCTAGGATGCAAATGTCAGAAAAGTCTAAGAATGTTAATATGCTAATGTTTCTCAAGGTGTGTATATTAGTTGAACTTGTATGTGTGTGTGTATCACACATGTGGGAATGATCCCTAAGGTTTGTGTGTGTTAATATTTTTCTCTATTCACGGCAATATTTTTCTTTCAAACTGAAACTTAAAAATGATATGTGCTGTCAAAATGATTTTGATGTCGCTACCTCAGATGCAATGCCTAAGGGAACTAAACAATTAAGTATGTACAGTCAATTTGCTTAAAGTTACAACTTAATGAGCCTCTCTAAGGAATATTTCTTTTAAAGACTTTTTAATAAATGAAACCAATCAGGAGGAGGTAACATTTCAAATTAATCAGAAATTCTGTCTAGCCATTAAATCATTCTGAAAGACTCTCCTAACACTCGTAACACTACATATTAGCTATTGCCATAAAGGTTTTTACAAGTACTAGGGGATTACAAAGAAGAGGCTCTTTAACTGCCTAGGAGACAACAGAAGTCTTCTTAGAAAAGATAGTATTCCAGATAAGAGCAAATAGTTTGTCTCATCAGACATTTATCCCTTGGATTAAAATGATGTTTGAGTTCTACTGGGGAGCTATAGAACACCTGAAAATAGTGAGGGATTTTTTTTTCATTTCACTTTAAAAGTAACCTCACAGACTGTTAAGCAGTTACATAAAATCAATGGAAAATACTCCCCTTCTCAGATGCACAATAAAGGCTTAGTTTTACAAGTATCTTGGTGGCTCAGTCAGTTAGGCAACTGCCTTCGGCTCAGGTCGTGATCCCTTGGTTCTGGGACTGAGTCCCATGTCCGGCTCCCTGTTCAGCAGGAAGTCTGCTTCTCCTTCTCCTTCTCTTGTTTCAAAATATCTATTCTGCATTGTGGGTAATTCCTGAGTGGTTCTAAATTTCATAGGGTCAGTATGAACTGACAGCAGTCAGAAGTCCATGGGTCTTTTTGAGTTTTGGTCTGTGATTTTGCTGGTCCAGATTATAACACTCAGTTGGAATCACCAAACTTCATATTATGATAGCCAATAAAATGAAGAAATTTCTTAGTCTTTACTTTCGTCTAGTGAACATCTTTATTGGATATAGAGGAAAACAGTCCCTTGATCACTTCTGAACCATATTTTTAAGGATAATTTTGCTCCACATCACTTTATCAGGCAGTGTGTTATCACCATTGTGGGATGTAATAAAGTATTTAGCTCGCAATAATTATTTTATATCCAGGTTTAATGAGATCTCCCTGAAAAGCTTGATGCCACCTTCTTTCTATTGCTTCTTAACTCCTGCTTCATTTTCCCTTCAATTTTCATTTTTCCTTCCTTTTCATTTCCTTTCCTTTTGACCCAAACACTTTCCATTTGTAGGAGCCAGTAAACCCAGGTTAGGAAGGAGCATTCTCACTTCTGGAGAAAGAACCCAGGAGCATTTGCAGCATCAGCACTAAAATGTGTTTTTAGGGGTGCTTGGGTAGCTCAGTTGGTTGTGCATCTGGCTCTTGATTTCCTCTCAGGTCATGATCTCAGGGTTGTATGATCGAGCCCCATGTAGGGCTCTGTACTGGGTATGGAGCCTGCTTGGGATTCTCTCTCTCCCTCTTTCTCTGTTCCCCCCTTGCCCTGTACTCTCTAAAAGAAAAGAAAAGTATTTTTAAAATAGAAATTAATATAAAATAAGCACACATTTATTTTATATACACATTCATGTGCAATAGCAGTGTAGTAGCAATGAATATTTCTACAACCAGGGTCTCGTTTTGTGAATACCGTTTCCAGTAAAAATGTCTAGGGCTCTTTGGAAAAATGACTGCCTCCTGAACTGGGAAGGGGAAAATACAACACAGGTCGGGGATATTTTGTTCCAGACAGCAGAGAAGTCCTCCAAAACAAGATGGGAAAATGTCAAGAGGTAAAAGGCATAAATTCCATTTCAGAGAGAAGTTCTCCATCAAAAGCAAGTAAGTTCTCCATCAAAAACAAATACAAACTGTGAAGAGAACGCAAAACAGACTAACCCACTACCTAAAAGACAGATTTCTAAAGAAAATTTGATATTGAAAAGGGGTAACAGAATAGGGTGAGTCTTCCTTTTTGTTTGTTTTTGAACAACTTCTAACCTGAGGAAAGACCATGGTCAGCTCTTTGTAGGGAAGCTATAACTCCAATAAAAAAAAAAAAAAAAAGAAAAAGAAAAAAGAAAACCCGTGAAATTACACATACACGGAAAGAATAAGAGGCTAGAATTTGAGGCAATTACAGCTACTGAAAAGTGAGGGGAGAATCTCTGAAAGGACACAATCAAAGAGAATGCTTTATTTTTGTCTTTATATTCTGACTGTAGAAATATGCATGCATGAGGTAGACTCACAGCTCAGCTAGGGGTACATTATATAGAGATTCCAGGTTCTACTCAAAAAACAGAGTTTGCAGTTTGAAGCTAAGTCATCTCTTGAGAAACAAACAAAATTCTCATTGGAGTAATATAACAGAATCTGAAAACCCTAAAAGCTAACAAAATAAAAAAAATACATAGAGAGAAAATGAAAAAAAAAGACAAAATTTAGTTCTTTGAGAATAGAGGAAAAATAATGTGATTCCCTTATGTAGAATGTTAAAAAAAAAAAAGAAAAGAAAAGAAAAAGAAAAATCAGGAATGGGAGATTTTACAGATTCTATAGACATAAATGGGAGAATATTTGTGTTCCAAAAAATTTGCAACTGAAGTGGATAAATTCCTTGAAAAATACAACTTGATAAAAGTGACACAAAATCTAAAACTAAAGATACTCCATAATCTATTACAGAAATTTCTTTCTTCTTTTTTTTTTTTTTGTACAAAACATATCCACAAAGAAAACTCAAAATTCAAAAGGTCACACAGGTGAATTCTATGAAATGTTTAAGAATAACAATTTTCTTACATACCTACAGCTTATGATATATCAGATAAAAGGGCAATAAATAGGTTTTTAGCAGTAAGAAAGTTCTATAGTGGCAAAAGTTGATCATGATGATTCCAGTTCCATTGTCCCTTAAACTGAACACTGCAGGTCTTATCTTTCTCTCATCAAAACAGAATATTCAAAAAGATAAGTATTCATGGTAACACAGTGCTTGCAATATAGTAGACAATATCTGATGCATAAAGGTGAATTATTAACATCTTGATATTCTATTTATAGATTTAAAATTCTACTCATATTGTATACTGTATTTACTTTGACTTATCATGGCTGTTGTAGTATAAATGAGTTGAAGAATACATAATATTCCACCTTATGGAATATTGGTCTAAATTGTAAAATATTATTGAAGATTTATGTTTTATTTTTCAATGCCATTATTAATGTATCAATATATTTTAAAAATATTTGTGATCATTTGAATTATATTTACAAAATAGGAAATAGGCAAACATATCAAGAGTCTTATGAATCTCTATATCACTATATGCTGTTCCAAAAATAGTGTATCAGTATCCTTTCTGCAATTACTTATTTTTTATCCAGTTCTTTTTCTGAATGTTATTTTTTATAATTCTTTATGTTTAAAATCTCTTCCAGGTTACACTTTGGAGTTAATTATTTAAATTATCTTTTTAAGAATTTTTAAGAAACATTTTCAGAGCAATTTTGATTTACATAAAAATTGAGAGGGAGATTCAGAGATTTCCCATGCATATCCTAAATCTACAATGCATACCCTCCCCCATTATCAACATCCACCACTAGAATTGTACACTTGCTGCAACTGAACCCACATTGATGGACACATCATTATCACCAAAATCCATAGTTTATCTCACAGTTCAGCCTTGGTGTTGTACATTATATGGATTTGGGCATATATAAGAACATATGTCTATCATTATGGTATCACAGTTTTTCAGTGTCCTACAAATTCTCTTTCCAACTATTCATCATGTCCCTACCCAACCCCTAGCAACCACTGACATTTTTAATATATAGTTTTAGCTTTTCCAAAATGTTCTGCAGTTGGAATCATACAGCAGATAGACTTTTCTGATTGGCTTCTTTCATTTAGAAACATGCATTAAAGTTACTCCATGTTCTTTTATGGCTTTTTTTTTTCCCCCACAACTAAATAATATAACATCATCTGGATATACCAGGTTGTTTATGTATTCACCTACTGAAGGTATGGTCTTCCATAGTGACTATATCTTTTTGCATTCCCACCAGTAACTAGAGTTCTTGTTTTTCCACATGACTGTCAGTGTTTGGTGTTGGCAGTGTTTTGGATTTTGTACTAATAAGTGAATGGCAGTACCTCATTGTTTTAAGTTGACATTTCTCTGTTGACATATTCTTATGTTTATTTGCCATCTGTATATCTTATTGAGGTGGTTATAAGATCTCTGGTTCATTTTTTAATTAGGTTGTTGCTTCTGAGTTTGAGTTCTTTGACTATTTTAGATAACAATCATTTATTAGATGTCTTTTGCAATTATTTTTCCCAGTCGAGGGCTTGTTTTCTCATTCTCTTGACATTATCTTTCACAGACCAGAAGTTTTTAATTTTAATGGTGTTCACTTATCAATTTTTTATTTCATGGATCATGCCTTTGGTGTTGTTCCTAAAAAGGCACTACAATATCCAAAGTAATTTTCTCTCATGTTATTTTTTAGGAGTTTTGTTAGTTTTGCATTTCACATTTAGATCTATGATCCAATTTTAGTTAATTTTTAAGGGTATAAGATCTCTTGCCTAGATTTTGTTTTGTTTTGTATGTTGTACAGTTGTTCCACCACCATTTGTCGAACGCACTATGTTTAATCCATTGTTTTACCTTTGTTCAAAGATCAGCTAACCTTATTTATGGGGATCTGTATCTGGGCTCTATTGCTTCCGTAAATTATTTTTCCAAAGCCATGCTGTCTAGATTGCTGTTGTTTATGGTCTTAAAGTTGGATAGTGTCAGTTTTTTTTTTTTAAGATTTTATTTATTTATTTGACACAGAGATCACAAGTAGGCAGAGAGGCAGACAGAGAGAGAGGAGGGGAAGCAGGCTCCCTGATGAGCAGAGAGCCCGATGCGGGACTCGATCCCAGCACCCTGGGATCATGACCTGAGCCGAAGGCAGAGGCCCAACCCACTGAGCCACCCAGGTGCCCCTAGTGTCAGTTTTTAAATTTCTTCAATACTGTGTTAACCTCTGGGTCTTTTGGCTCTCCATACAAACTTTAGACTCAGTGTATCAGTATCCATAAAGTAACTAGCTGGTATTTTGATTGAAGTGCGTTGAATCCATAAATCAAGTTGGACAGAACTGACATTTGACAATATTGAGTCTATCTGTGAACATTGAATATTTCTCCATGTCATTCTTTGATTTCATTCATTAGAGTTTTGTGTGTTTTTTCATATATAGATCTTATATTTTGTTAGATTTATACTGAAGTACTTTATGTTTTGGAGTCTAATGTAAATATACTGTGTTTTCAATTTAAAATTCTATTTGTTCATTGAATTTAGAAAAGTGATGGACTTTTGTATGTTAACATTGTGCAGTTGATCCTTGTGCAACAAAGGATTTAGGGACACTGACCACACCCCCATGTAGTTGAAATTTCACATATAACTTTGACTCCCCAAAATCTTAATAGCCTACTGTTGACCAGAAGCATTAACAGTTGACAGAATCATAACAGTAACATACACAGTTGATTAACACATATTTTCCACATATTTTTATGTTATATGTTCTATATAGTATATTGATACAATAAAGTAAGCTAGAGAATGGCCACGGTCGCCAAACTGTGGAAAGAACCAAGATGCCCTTCAATGGACGAATGGATAAGGAAGATGTGGTCCATATACACTATGGAGTATTATGCCTCCATCAGAAAGGATGAATACCCAACTTTTGTATCAACATGGCTGGGACTGGAAGAGATTATGCTGAGTGAAATAAGTCAAGCAGAGAGAGTCCATTATCATATGGTTTCGCTTATTTGTGGAGCATAACAAATAACATAGAGGACATGGGGAGATAGAGAGGAAAGGGAGTTGAGGGAAATTGGAAGGGGAGGTGAACCATGAGAGACTATGGACTCTGAAAAATAACCTGAGGGGTTTTGAAGGGGCAGGGGGTAGGAGGTTGGGGGAGCCAGGTGGTGGGTATTGGGAGAGCACATATTGCATGGAGCACTGGGTGTGGTGCAAAAACAATGAATACTGTTACGCTGAAAAGAAATTTAAAAAAAAGAGAGAAATTATAGATAATAGAAAATACATGTATAGAAGTGTACTGTATTTAATGAAAAAAATCCACAGATAACTGTACTGGTGCAATTTTAAACCATCTTGCTTAAGGGTCTACTGTATTCTGAAAAATTAGTATAATCATTTATTGGTTCAAGGAGGGGTTTTTTTGTGGATTCTTTCAAACTTTATATATAGATAATCCTATCATCCACAAAAAACAAAACTGTTTACTTTTTCCTTTTCAATCTTTATAGCTTTTATTTCCTTTTCTTGTCTTACTATGCTAGCTAGGATGTCCACTATAATACTAAATAGGGGTGATAGAGGGGACATCCTTGCCTTGTACCAGATCTTAGTGAGGAAGTTTCACATTTCTACCAGTAAGCATGATGGTAACTATAGCTTTTTGTTTGTTTATATTATCAAGTTGAAGAAGTTTCCTTCTATTCCTAGTTAAAAGATAATTTTCATCATAAATGAGTGTTGGATTTTGCTTTTCCTGTATCTATTGATATGGTCAGTTTTTTTTCCTTTTGTAGACTGATACTATGATGGGTTATGTTAAATAATTTTAGCATGTTGAATCAGTCTTATATATCTGGGATAATATCTCACAAGGTCATGGTGTACAATTTTTTGTTTGCTTTGTACCTGTAGTCATGAGAGAGATTGATCTATCATTTTGTTTTCTGGTACTGTCTTTATCTTGTTTTACTATTAGGGAAATGACCTCATAGAATTAACTGGGAAGTGTTTCCTCTGTTTCTGCTCTCTGATAGAGGTAGCAGAGAATTGGTATAATTTCTTAAACATTTGTAGAATTCATTAGTGAACACATTTTGGCTCGATTCTTCCTGTTTTATGAGGTTATTAGTGATTCAATTTCTTTAATTGATATATGCCTATTCATATTGATTTATTCTTATGTGGGTTTTTGGGAAACTGTGTCTTTCAAGAAATTTGTCCATTTCATCTAGGTTGCCAAATCTGTGGGCATAAAGTTGTTCATAGTTTCTCTTTATTATTCTTTTAGTGTTAATGGAATCTATAGTAATGTTTGCTCTTTCATTTCTCTTATTAACATTCTGTGTCCTTTTTTTTCCTCTTCATTAGTCAAGCAAAGATTTATAGAATTTATTGATCTTTTCAATGAGCCAGCTTTTGATTTCAGATTTTATCTATTGATTTCCTGTTTTCAATTTCTTTTCTTATTCTTATTTCATTCCTACTGCTTACTTTGGCTTTATTTTGTTCTTTTTCTAGTTTTCCACAATGGAAACTTAGATTATCAACTTTTAGATATTTCTTCTTTTCTATTATATGCATTCAGTACATTCAATTTCCCTCAAGCTGCTGTATCCCACACATTTCAATAACTTGTGTGTTCATTTTCATTTAGTTAAAAATATTTTAAAATTTCTCTTCAGATTTTTTTCTTGGATCCATGTGCTTAGAAGTGTATTTAGCCTCCACATATTTTGGGATTATTTAGTTATCATTCTGTTATTGATTTTTTTTGTTTAGTTCTCTTGTGGTCTGAGACAATGTATGTATGATTTCTATTCTTTTAAGATGTGTCTGAGGGCCTAAAAAATGGTCTATATTGGTGAATATTCCATGTGAGTTTGAGAAGGATGTGCATTATGCTGCTGTTGGATGAAATAGTCTATAGATGTTAATTACATCCAGTTGTTATTGAGTTGAGTTGTTGAGTTGAACTACGTCCTTTGAATTTTGTGCCTAATGAATCTGAATATAATATAATATATAAATAATCAATGTATATTTGAAAATATTCAAATTAACTGTTTGAATTTATGGAGGAAATACCCCCCTATTTAACAAATTAAGTTATTAAACAAAAACCTATTAGGACGGTGGTCATGGAAGTTGAAAACCACTAAGGACTGTGTAGCAACTTCCCTGCCAAACCAACTAGCCCTGAAAATGGATGGTGCCTGAGAGTAGGACCCATAACCAGCCACTGATGGCAGTCAGTGACACATAGAAGGGATAGGTGTGGGTGGCTCCCTCATTTCTTCAAACCCTTACATCATGGACAGCAAACTGTAAACAGGAGGGCAGTTGTGGTGAGCCTTGAAGCCTGGGGTATGGGCCTGGGCAGAACTGCTGCAGATACAAATCTTGGTGGTAGGAGCAAATATTCAAATGAGGCCAAAGTACAAAAGGGTTCTATATATGTAGTAAATTAAATGTGTGTGCATGCAAAATCAAAATCATTGTTGATATTATTATCTTGAACAAACTAATGTCTGTTACCTCAGCTAAGAATACAAATAAAAGGTTTTATTTTACCTTCACTTGTTCTTGCTTTTATGTTCTTCCCTTTTATAAATCTAAGTTTCTGACCTATGTTATTTTCCCCCATCTTTACAGAATTTCACATTTCTTATAAGCCAAGTCTACTGGCAACAGATTCCCTCAATTTTTGTTGGTCTGAGAAAATCTTTATTTCTCTTTCACTCTTGCAGGCTAACATCTCTGGGTACCACATTTTAGGTTGGTAGGCATATTTCCTCTGAATAACTTAAATATTTAATTCTACTCTCTCTTGTCTGTGTTTCTGAGGAGAAATCATATATAATTTTTAATCTTGATTCCTCTGTTTGTAAGGTGTTTTCTTTTTTGACTCCTTTCAGGATTTTTTTCTTTATCTTTGATTTTCTGCAATTTGAAAATCCTATGCCTACATGTCTTCCCCCACAACTCCCCACATTTATCCTTTTCAATATTCTCTATAGTTCATGATTTGTGATTGGGTGTCTAACATTAATTTCACAAAATCTCAATCATTATTGTTTGAAATACTTTTCCTTTCTTATTCTTCTGATAGTTGCATTATGTATATGTTATGCCTTTTATAGTTGTCCCATAGTCTTTCTATATTTTGCTCTTTTTTTTTTCTTTGTTCTCTTTGCTTTTCAGGTTTTGATGATTGTGTTGATATATCTTCTAGCTCAGAGATTCTTTCCTTAGCTGTGCCCAGTCTACTAATGACCTTCAAAGACATTCTTCATCTCTGTTAGTGTTTTTCATTTCTAGTATTACTTATTAGTTCTGTCTTAGAATTTCCATCTCTCTATTTACATTGCCCATTTGTCTACTTTATCCATTAGGAGATTAACATATTAGTCATAGTTGTTTTAAACCCCGAGTCTGATAATTCCAATATCCCTGCAATATCTGGTTCTAATGCTTGCTCCATCCTTTCCAATCATGGGGTTTTTATTTTGTTTTGTTTTTGTTTTTTTTCATTTTGGATATGACTTACAATCTTTTCTTGACAATTGGGTATGATGTACTAGGTAAAAGGAACTGGTATAAATAAGTATTTGGTAATCAAGTGATGAAGTGGGGAAAGGGGTGGAGGGGAAGCATTCTTTACTCCTATGGTTGGGTCTCAGACTTTTGAGTGTGTCAATGCCTCTGGATTATGAACTTCATGAGTTTCTCAGTTGTTGTTGTTGCTGTTGTTGTTGTTGTTGTTGTTTTGTCCTCCATCCTTAGATGGGACAGGATAGCTAGAATGAGCTGGAATTGGATATTTTCCTTCTCTCAACTGGAACACCAGAGCCAGGTAGAATTTGTTAATTCCCTTCCCCCAGGTCAGTTAAGTTCTGATAAGGCTCCATAAGGTTAAGCTCTAGTTAATTAGTTTGCCCAGAGGGCAGGCTTTTTTAAGGACAGCATGCTCTAGCATATTTCAAGATGGTTCCTTCCCTTCTCTCCCCGCTAGAAGCACAGGGGGATTTTCCTTCAGTATTTTCTGTGCCAAACTGGTTGAGCTTTTGAAGGTAGTTTCACAGTATTGTGGGAGCCTCCCTATTATTGTGTCCCCTTGGAGTTTTTTTTTTTTTTTTAATTTATTTATTTGTCAGAGAGAGAGAAGGAGAGAGAGAGTGAGCACAGGCAGACAGAGTGGCAGGCAGAGGCAGAGGGAGAAGCAGGCTCCCCGCTGAGCAAGGAGCCTGATGTGGGAATCGATCCCAGGATGCTGGGATCATGACCTGAGCCGAAGGCAGCCGCTTAACCGACTGAGCCACCCAGGCGTCCCATCCCTTGGAGTTTTTAACAATCAGACTTATTTACACTGGACCCTCAGCAATTTTTCAGTTTCCAGGTTTTCTACCCTGACACTGCGTCCTGTGGTCATTTCTGCTTGTGAGTCTCTGGTTTGGTAAGCCATGATTCTCTGTGTCCTCCTGTCTGTCTTTTCTGTCTTGGGGGCAGTGTTTCTTCCTATGTCTTCCCCTCTCTGATGGCTCTAAGAAGAGTTGTTGATTGTTCAATCTGTTTAGCTTTTTACTTAAAATTAAGACAGTAGCAACTTCTAAGCTCCTTGCATGTGAAACAAAACTGGAAGTCTAAATTAATTTTTACCATAAAAATGGTATTCTACCTACAATAAAAGGCCAATGTGATTATTCAGAATTGAATCAGCAAATGCCAAAACAGAAAAATATCCTCAGATGATACAACTTATTTCTATATTAGATGCCCTTGAGAGTTGCCAGATCTAGTGGTTGTTTTTATTGAAATACAGATTTGTTCTGAAGTCATTAAGTAGCAAGTAAATTAAGTTGTTAACTTCATGTACTGTGGTATGTTCCTATGGAGATGAGACTCATTTTAATTTGTTATATACAGAAAAATGTCAAGTATTTTGTGCCAGACGCAAGCTAGCAATAACCAATGGTATGGCTAGACCAGCCTTTGTAATTCTTAAGATTTCAATACACCCTCTGCAAAAACTGTGATGAAAGTTTTGAAAAACAAACAAACAAAAGATTTACCTGATGGTCCTGGAAAGCACATGGCACACCTGGGGCCACAAAGTAAGAAAAAAGAGTATGAGAGAGAAAAAGAGTATGGTCTTGGTTTTCTGATTTTATTGGGGTCAAAGGTGAGGGTTTTGCAGACTCACCTTATTGGTGAATTTGAAACATATGAATGGAAATCTGAAGTGTGGGAAGAGACACAGGTAGCCCAGTTATGAGATAACAGATTTCAGTTATGGAAATTAACTATATAGAGTGCTGAAACAAAGGAACCTAGAGGGGAAAGACTGTTGGGGTAGGGGGGATTTATCTAGTCCCATGGCTGTAGCTGACAATGTATTTATTTGAGACTCCTGTCTTGAAGTGGATGCCTCAACAACCAAAGCTTAGGTCAGGTATTTGCATTACAAGAAAATGAAAACTTTCAGGGCTTATATTACCCTTATATTACCCTTATATTACCCTTATATTACCAGGGCTTATATTATCAAGTTTTTCACAACTAGCTATACATTTTGAGATGTAATACCCTTGTATTGTTCCTACACATTTGGCACATACATGTGGGAAAACTGAGAAAAACTGAAGATTATGCCTTCAGTAGCTGGTTTTCTTTTGGATGTTGATGTGGAAATGCTACACAGAGATTTGTGCTTCACAGTCTAAAGAGACTTGACACATTTTTAGTAAACTTTAGAGACTACAGATTAGAGTAGAATAATCACTGTTTTCTCTATCCTAACACAAAAGTACTAAAAATACTAGGAAAGCCTTTTCCAAATGTTCTATTGGAAAAATCAACTTACCTACACTTGCCTTAAGTTAGAATGAATTTGCATATTGTGTAAGATAGAATTTTAAATTTGTTAAGAGAATTAAAACTCTAGAATATGTACAACCGAAATACAGGAAGAGAAGGTGTTAATTGGTTCACCTCTTGTGCTGATTCAGTTTTTCTCTAAAACCTTCAGACTGCTTGAATATCTCCAGTGACAGTAGTGAAAGCGAATCCCCAGCCTCACTAACCAGTCATTTTTAGTTTTTAGGCAGCTCTGATTTTGTAGATAAAGTTTCTTTATATTGAAATCTGAGTTTACTACCCATAACTTCCAACTGTTCATCTAAATAGTGACATCAGTCTCACACCCTACAGGATTTCCCATTAATAAGGTAAATGTCCGTGAGCATTTAAAATTATTTTAACATTTTTCTATGAACCTCTTTATAGATTTCTATGCTTTCAAAACCTTTATCCTTTTCAAGACAGACCTACTTGTACATATGTTCTAAAATGTGATTTTTCTTAAAAAAAAAAAAAACACAGGAGATATAAATAAACTTATGTGGTTTTTTGGTTTGGCTTGCTTTTGTTTTGTTTTAAATTTCTGATCATTGTACCTTTTGCAAGTTGATCTCACTTCCTAAGCCTCATTTTTCTAGTGCATAACATGGGGATGATAATGGCAATATGAGTTTAAATAAGATAAGGATCATATGTATCTTATAGTATATATCATAGATTTTTGTTTTTGTTTTTAGAAGATTTTATTTATTTACTTGAGAGAGAGATCAGAGAGCACAAGCAGAGAGGGCCGGTAGGTGTACAAGAATAGAGAGAGTGAGGAATACAGACTCCCTGCTGAGCAGGGGGCCTGCCACAGAGCTCCAGCCCAGGATCCAAACCAAAGGCAGATGCTTAACTGACTGAGCCACCCAGATGCCCCAGTATATACCATAGTTATGCATGATTTAAATAATCAAAACAATTCTAGTCACATTGTAGGAGAATTAAATGGCCATTGTTATTCATTAAGTAGATATTTATCAAGCACCTATGAGGTCATAAGTGCTTTCTTTGGAGTAGTGATGCCACAACTAACAAAACAAGAGTAGTCTTCACAGAGATTACATTCTAGTAGACTTATATTCAACAATTCTCAAGAATGTATAGTGCTTAGAATGGATCTTGGCATATAGAAACATTTTCTCCTTTTGTCTTCATTTGATTTTTCTGGACTTGAATGATACAGGATGGGGTGTGTGTGTGAGTGTGTGTATGAGAGACTAATATATAGTCATGGAAAATGTAGGCCATTGTCCTAAAATTTGGATTTCCTTTCAGAAATGATTTTATTTACGTGCTATTTTCTAATCAAAGAGATAAAAGAAATAGACAGTTTAGAATTTGCATATTAAAACTTCTCTGGAAAAAAAAATTACTATTTATTAGGATCCTCTCCTATTAAAGATAAGTAGAAAACTACATGAATTGCCAAAAGCTACATAGAAGGCCAAGCCAAAATTAGAGTTTAGATGCTCTGATGGATCAGGAATGATACTATCTATCATCATGCATAAAAATAATCATTGACATCCATGAGTATATATGGCAAGGATGAGAAAATCTTTCATTTGGACAAGCCTAAGCACAGGTCCCTCCTTCCAGATCTACATTATTCTATTAGCACACTGTGAATAGACTAATCCACTTACACCATCATGAAATTCCCATATCTCCTTAAGGATTCCTGAAAAAACTTCTACACATGATCTCTGAAAACCAGATACACTTAAGTTTCATTGAAGAAATACTGCTACCAAATCAATTAATTAAATTAAAATTATTAGCATTAATGTCTTTATACCTTAACCTCATCTTAGAGATTATGAACATTGGCATGAATCAGGCATCAGAAAAATTTCATGATTTAGAGCATAATAAAAGATAGAGTTCTTGGAAAGTTCATTTCATTAACCTTTAGTGGCTTTAATATTACTGTAAGCAATAGAGTTTAGAACTCCAGTTCTGAGCTTCCAAAATTGAGGCAATAAATTTGGAACCCAGAATCATTTAGAATTTTTGTATGCTTCTGTTTCTAATAGAAGACATAGTTGTATTAAATAGGGTAGAAAATTAAAAAAAAAAGGATTCCTCTGGTCACAAAGAAAATAATTGCATAGAAATGGATAATGAACATTTTTACATTGTGACGTATGTCTTCTATTAGCTAGAAATTAGGAGAATCAAAAAGGAAATTTCTATAGGAAAATTATGATCAGGCAGTCTTAGGGATAGGTGGCATTATTTAGCCAACTCAATAAAAAAGGAAAAATAAAGATTAAAGAGAATGAAAAGAGAAGGGAATGATGTATATCAAGTGTTCCAAGAGGAAAGTAGAGATGAAAGGTATGAGAAAGGTCTAAAAAATTATGTCTTACTGGATTTTTATAAAAAAATGGTGATAAGTTTGTGTGTTAACAAGACAGTAAACAAAAAGTGTTGGAGAGGATGTGGAGAAAGGGGAACCCTCTTACAGTGTTGGTAGGAATGCAGGTTGGTGCAGCCACTTTGGAAAACAGTGTGGAGATTCCTTAAGAAATTAAAAATAGAGCTACCCTATGACCCTGCAATTGCACTGCTGGGTATTTAGCTGAAAGATACAGATGTCATGAAAAGAAGGGCCGTCTGTACCCCAGTGTTCATACCAACAATGGCCACAGTTGCCAAACTGTGGAAAGAGCCAAGATGCCCTTCAACAGATGAATGGATAAAGAAGATATGGTCCATATATATAATGGAGTATTATGCCTCCATCAGAAAGGATGAATACTCAACTTTTGTATCAACATGGACAGGACTGGAGGAGATTATGCTGAGTGAAATAAGTCAAGCAGTGAGAATCCATTATCATATGGTTTCACTTACTTGTGGGGCATAAGGAATAATAGAGGACATTGGGAGAAGGAGAGGAGAAGTGAGTTGGGGGAAATCGGAGGGAGAGACAAACCATGAGAGACTGTGGACTTTGAGAGACAAATTGAGGGCTATGGAGGGGAGGGTGGTGGGGGGTTGGTTGAGCCTGGTAGTGGGTATTAAGGAGGCATGTATTGCATGGAGCACTGGGTGTGGTGCATAAACAATGAATCTTGGAACACTGAAAAAAAAATAAAATTACAGCAAATAAACAAACAAACAAATGATGTGTCTTAATGGAAAGAAGCCAGTCTAAGGACCCTAACTTTGTCTTTATCAAAATTTCCTTCATAACCTTTAAATATTTTTTCTGGCAAATTTCATGCATATTACTGTCTTTGTCCTCACTCTCATACTCTTTATTATTTTTTAAAATTTATTTATTTGTCAGAGAGAGATGGGGGGAGAGAGAAAGCGAGCACAGGCAGACAGAGTGGCAGGCAGAGGCAGAGGGAGAAGCAGGCTCCCTGCTGAGCAAGGAGCCCGATGTGGGACTCAATCCCAGGACGCTGGGATCATGACCTGAGCCCAAGGCAGCCGCTTAACCAACTGAGCCACCCAGGCGTCCCTCTCACACTCTTTAAATCAACTGTAATGTCCATTTGGAAGTTGGACTCTAAAATAATAGATATACTTTATTTTTAATTCTTTCAGCACTTACAATAATTATGTCAATTAGTTATGCTTAGGAACCTTTTTGAGAATTTAATATTTTACGTTCAGGAAAAAAATTTTAATGTGCACTTGTTGATACAAGCAATTAAGTTAAATATGACTGCAGCTACTCCTTTCTCACTGCTTATTTTTAAGAGAACAGATCTGTTCCCTAATCAAATATTGTACAAATTTAGTATTTAATTACCAAACTATTTAATAAATATCATTATATTAATATAACTTAATAAATATAACTTAACAAATATAACTACTTAATAAATATTAAGAATATGAATACTGTTACAAGTATTTCTTTCCTATGTTATACAATTATATTTCAAATGTCAATATCAGAGTTTTTTTTCAGAATATTACAAATATAGACAGCACCTTATATATGACAGGATTATGTAAAAAAAAAAAGCCTAAGTTGCTGAAAAATGAATTTGCCTTTGACTTTGAGAAATGTCTTTTAGGGCATATGTCTTTGTAGGTGATTACCCCATGGTAAATTACCATGGAACATTAAAATTTAGGTTTCTCAATTTATCTTAAAGATGGCTCTGAATAGCACCACTCCTATATCCTGTTTGTCCCTTAATATTATCCATATACATATAAATGTGTGTATAAGTTATATAACTTGCTTATTTATAATCTTAACATAAGAAATTAAGACAGATGGTTTGAGATGGTTATCCTTGATGGTAGATAAATTCTGGAAAAACAATTTTAGATATGGTTGATCGAAAGAACTGAGATATTGTTTAAGCAGTCAATAGAAAAATCAAAGACAAAAGACCTATGAAGTTTTTATCTTATCATTTCAAATCATTTCAACTTGGTCAGAATCCTTTCTCTAACGCCAGTGTCTTTAAACCTAGGGTGAATGTCCTGGAAGCTATGTCCAGCCAATGGTAGTGGCAACCTACTATGTTGACACGAATAGCTTCTGTAAGTCTAGGGATTCATCAACATTTAGCTTTTTCTCCTATTGATATAATTCCATATTCAAATGCCCTTTAAGATCTCTCTACCCATGGAAACTTACAGAATTTTTATTTATGGCATTTAAAATGTTTTCTAATTATACTATTTTTCTATTAACCAATAGTTATGGATTTTTTTTAATTTTCATGGGATCAAAGATGCTCATGCTAATTACTTATAATTTTATATCAATTAACTAATTTCCAGCATAACAGGATGTCCCCTGTTGTTAAAATGCAAGGAGTGTCTTCTAACAGCCTCAACCCAGCTGGCTGTACTTAGGACCTATCCACACTTAACCCAGTTTTAAAATCTGTTTATATATTTTCCCCCATTGTATAAATTGCACATGGTATATATGAAATGTTCTATAATGACATAAATAGGTATATCCCTTATCCCAGAAAGTGCTGTCTGGTCACCAAAATGTTGAGCTAGTTAGATGGAAAAATGTATGAAAGCCACTTAGAACCACTTAAACACAGACATTGGAATGAAGAGCAAACACCATTAAGGTCACTGATTTTTCCTATATACTCTTAGGGTATCTGTTAAGAAACTGATTTTTTTTTTAATCTCATCCAAGGATATGGAGTAATATGAATTAAAAGGAAAAATAAAACATGTAAGAAGTAACGTATTTGTACCTTAAATATGCTTTGGATTTGATTATGTTTTAAGGTACCAGTTGCAGTATGTCTAATAAAATCTCAAGTAAAATTAACCATGGTAATCAGTGCTCAAACTATATAGTACAACGCTATGATCAAGAGTAGAAAACAGAACAAGTAAGAGGGCCAATTTATTAAAATATTTTAATTTGCCTTTACCAAATCAGCATGTAAAAGTTCAGAAAAATTATACAAATATATCCCTACTTAATTGTCCTAATCCCAAATCCTTCATAACATGCCTGTGAAGTATTTGTTTTTGTCACTAAAAGAATTAAATAAAAATCGTGTATTTTACTGTAACGTGATTGTCCCTGAGTAACTCCCTAGAATTTAAAAACTGATGCAAATGTTTAGAAAAAAAAATTTAGCATTCTTAAAGACAAATGATCTATAATTTATATGAACTAGACATTTTAGACGTTGAAAAATATCATCTTATAAAATACCACAGATTCTTATGGTAGAGAAAGGGGAAGAATAGTTTTATGCCTATCCTATCTTCCACATTTGAAAAATAATCAATCCTACTTGGCAGCAAAATGGCTTTATGAAATCTATGCTCTAAACCAATAGGGCAAATTCCCCCAGAACACCCTTTCAATTTCATTTCCAATCCTACAGGGGGGATTAGTGTAGCCTTATCCTCTGATAGAGAGATATATCTTTTAGGATGTGGTGACTTAACATTTAATAGACAGGATCTGTGCAGTCGGCCCGAGCTAAAGCATGTTTTCATTTATATAGTAAGGAAGTATATTTTTTGTTCATTTCCTCATAATAGGTCTGTTAAACACATTATGGTACATTTTATCTCCTGCTTATATTTTATACACCTAGAGACTAGAGATTTCTCCAGTAATTCCAGCATAATGTTCTCTGTGTGAAGAAACACAAGTTTAAGTAAAATGCAGCATGATTTTAGGGCTGTGTATATTCTGTGTGGTGAAGGAGGACAGGCACTGAGTATCTCTTGGGATAGCCAGAGAGTTTTTCCAACCATATCAAGGCCTTCACATGGGAAAATCTAACCTCTGTGGTTTAAAACTTGGGGTCAGGAAGGTGATTCATTTAATGGCTATGCCTGTATGATGAAAGCAAATATTACTTCTAAGAAGGTATACGGAATAGAAAACTAGATGAAATGTCTCAAATTACTGAAAGCCTAAAATCTCAGCTTTTCCCTATCACAGCAATGCAGCTCATAGTTAAACTGATACATAGCTAAAAATATTATCTAATGGCAGGTTATTCTGGTTTGATTTAAGGCAATGGGCCATTGGCTAGAATTCCGTTATTTGCTTTCCTCTTTCAAAAACAATTTTAAGTTGTATTATTGTTTTCCAGATGCTGGAATAAGTGCGGAGTCAGATCTACCTCTTCACTCTTACTGTCTGGTGTTAGAAACAAAAATGTAAGTAATAATTTTGAAAATGTTATTTTCTTAGCCCACATAACTACTCATTTAAAAGGAAATAGAAAGGAAAAGTACACAAAATAGAATTTGGGATTGTTGGTAGGTTTCAATCACTCCATAATTCTCACTTTTTGACTGGGTTTTAATTCACTTAATAGATGTAGTGTGACATTCTGTTTGATTTTATTATATCTATTATATTGATTAGATTTTACTAGATATATGAAAGCATAGAATATGACCAAAAATACAGAAATTAAAGTAAAATATCTATTCATTTGGACAAAATTTGAGCTGCACTACAGATATTATATATAATTAGGGAATAAGAAATAGAAGTAGCAGCAAAAAGGAAAATGGTATATGTTCCTAAAACATTAAGAAGGTAAAATTAGAGCAATCAGTAATAGGGTGGAGAAGGAGGGGAAAATCTCTAGGATGAATCTCAATTGGATGGTGTGACCACTGACTACAAAATAAAATATAAGAAATAAATAGCAAGAAAGCAAAGATGATGAGCTCACCTTTGAAGATGTTAAGAATGGAGTGTCTGCACCAAGCATATAGTAGTACCTTCGATCGTTGTCGAGTAAGTGACAAACTAGCGGGAGATGTCTTGCATGGAATTGGACCTATAAATCTGGGCTTGAAGAAGGGAAAAGGGAAACATATACGGGATAGTTAGACTTAAATGAGTCATGAGAGCAAAGAAGTAGCAAACCGTGATTGGGGTTATCCAACATTGAACTGCCCTTCTTAAACGGAGGACTTCCATTAAACGTGATACTGAGTAGACATAGTGATATCACTCCTTCTTCAGGGCATGAAGGAGAAAGCTTCTCCCATTGTCTGCCTTCTGGCAACACAGGGCCAAAATTTAAATACCCAAATGATTCTATCTTCGACTTTGTTATGGAACAAGTGACCCAAAGACAAAGGATTTGATTTCTTGAATGACAGAGATACTCAGAAATGCCTTGCAAGGGACATCCTGGCCACAGTGTTCTGAGAAGCTGTCCTTATATTTCCTAACCTTTGAATCTGGATTAGAACTGGTTTGGTTTCTGTTCATTTCCCAAGTAGATTGTCCAGACCCTGTTGGATTAAGTGGGCTTTGATATTAAATTTCTCTCATTCTTAAGATAGTTCATTTCCTATTTGTTGCAAGTAAAAACCTAGACAGGCACAGAAAGCATCCAGAATGAGAATTTTGGTAGGCTAAAAACCCTACAGAAAATGCCATTGCGCACAGGCAATTAGAATGAAACCTAAAGGACAAAAGGAATACCCCTTGACCAATTAAGAATTGGCTATAGTCAGACCAGAAATGCTTTTGCTGGGTTTTCTTTGTCTCAGCCCATATATTAGGATAAAGCTTGTCAGACCACATGATTAGACCACACACATATATCCTATTAACTGATTAGAAGCACACAGTCGAAAGGTACTAGACTTGTCTTAGCATATATATGTACATATATACATATATATGAAATATATTCATAATTAACATATAAATTCAAGCTGCATTATATATATATGTATATATATAATATATAATATTATATATATAATTATATATATATACTTTTGTACCCTTGTTCTAGTTCCTTGGAATAAATGTAGGTTCCTTGTTATTCTAGTATTTTATAACAAACCTTAGCAAAATGGTTTATAAGTGAGGTCACTGGGAAATTCAAATATAAACAAATAAAATGGCTGTTGGTTACAAAATGACAGCACTACCCCAAATCACATTTTCAGCGTAAGGCATGCTAGACCACGTTTCTGGCTCTTGTATACTAGAATCAGTTTTTTTTCCAAAGATAAAATAGAAGTGATTAGATATCAAAGAGAATTGTAATTTCCCCTCACATTTTATTTAAAATATTTTTCTTTTCTTTTCTTTTTTTTTAAGATGTGAGGCAATGTTTCATTTATTGGATAAGTACTACTTTTATTTATTTTTTTAATTTCTTTTCAGCGTAACAGAATTCATAGCTTTTGCACCACACTCAGTGCTCCATGCAATGCATGCCCTCCATAATACCCACCACCTGGCTCCCCCAACCTCCCACCCCACGCCCCTTCAAAACCCTCAGGTTGTTTTTCACAGTCCATAGTCTCTCATGATTCATCTCCCCCTCCAATTTCACTCAACTCCCTTCTCCTCTCCATCTCCCCCTGTCCTCCGTGTTATTTGTTATGCTCCGCAAATAAGTGAAACCATATGATAATTAACTCTCTCTGCTTGACTTATTTCACTCAGCATAATCTCTTCCAGTCCCGTCCATGTTGCTACAAAAGTTGAGTATTTATCCTTTCTGATGGAGGCATAATACTCCATAGTGTATATGGACCACATCTTCCTTATCCATTCGTCCGTTGAAGGTCATCTTGGTTCTTTCCACAGTTTGGCGACTGTGGCCATTGCTGCTATAAACATCGGGGTACAGATAGCCCTTCTTTTCACCACATCTGTATCTTTGGGGTAAATACCCAGTAGGGCAATTGCAGGGTCATAGGGAAGCTCTATTTTTAATTTCTTAAGGAATCTCCACACTGTTCTCCAAAGTGGCTGCACCAACTTGCATGCCCACCAACAGTGTAAGAGGGTTCCCCTTTCTCCACATCCTCTCCAACACACGTTGTTTCCTGTCTTGCTGATTTTGGCCATTCTAACTGGTGTGAGGTGGTATCTCAATGTGGTTTTAATTTGAACTCCCTGATGGCTAGTGATGATGAACATTTTTTCATGTGTCTGATAGCCATTTGTATGTCTTCATTGGAGAAGTGTCTGTTCATATCGTCTGCCCATTTTTGATATGATTATCGGTTTTGTGTGTGTTGAGTTTGAGAAGTTCTTTATAGATCTTGGATATCAACCTTTTGTCTGTACTGTCATTTGCAAATATCTTCTCCCATTCCGTGGGTTGCCTCTTTGTTTTGTTGACTGTTGCCTTTGCTGTGCAGAAGCTTTTGATCTTGATGAAGTCCCAAAAGTTCATTTTTGCTTTTGTTTCCTTTGCCTTTGGAGACATATCTTGCAAGAAGTTGCTGTGGCTGATATCAACGAGGTTACTGCCTATGTTCTCCGCTAGGATTCTGATGGATTCCTGTCTCACGTTGAGGTCCTTTATCCATTTCGAGTAACGTGGCAGGATACAAAGTCAATGTACAGAAATCAATGGCTTTCTTATACACTAACAATGAAAATACAGAAAGGGAAATTAGAGAATTGATTCCATTTACTATAGCACCAAGAACCATAAAATACCTGGGAATAAACCTAACCAAAGAGGTAAAGGATCTGTACTCGAGGAACTACAGAACACTCATGAAAGAAATTGAAGAAGACACAAAAAGATGGAAGACCATTCCATGCTCTTGGATCGAAAGAATAAACATTTTTAAAATGTCTATACTACCTAGAGCAATCTATACTTTTAATGCCATCCCGATCAAAATTCCATGGGTATTTTTCAAAGAGCTCTGGCAAATAATCCTAAAATTTGGATGGAATCAGAAGAGACCCCGAATTGCTAAGGAAATGTTGAAAAACAAAAATAAAACTGGTGGCATCATGTTACCTGATTTCAAGCTTTATTACAAACCTGTGGTCACCAAGACAGCATGGTACTGGCATAAAAACAGACACATAGACCAGTGGAACAGAGTAGAGAGCCCAGATATGGACCCTCAACTCTATGGTTAAATAATCTTCGACAAAGCAGGAAAAAATATACAGTGGAAAAAAGACAGTCTCTTCAATAAATGGTGCTGGAAAAATTGGACAGCTATATGTAGAAGAATGAAACTTGACCATTCTCTTACACCATACACAAAGTTAAAATATTTTTCTTAACCACATCACTGACTATCTATGAGTAAATCAGCTCTTTTGAAAAGCTACATGAATAAAAAACAATCAAAAATGGTTTGACACTTGTACTTCACAGAATTTATCATCTAGCTATTAATAAAAGCTAAATTGTGACTTGGAAGTCCAACTAGGAAATTTGTTTAACCTCTGAATACATTTTCTTGCATTAATTAGAAAAAAAAATTAAATAGAACAGCCTTAGTGCCACCTGTAGGAGGAGCCCTTGCCCTTTCAGGGACTTTCATCCTTCCTTTGGTTGTTCTTTGGTTGCTTACCAGTAAAGTCAAGGATTCCAGAGAGCCATAGAGCTGTGGGAACTCAGTATGCATATTACCTGTGTGTGTCCAAGCAGCCTGGGCTCGGATGCTTCAGGTCTGGAATTCCCTACCACCGGCTTCATGTATACTTTCAAGTCTGAAATCTGCCTTTGTCCAGAGGAATGCATTGCACACAGGAAAACCCTATGTCCAGAGAATGGCCTATTGGAATTATTTCACTGGGTTGGGGAGGAGTGTGAGGAAGTAATGCTTTTGTTGCCCCAGACAGGCTAGCTCTCACCTCTCCATGTACTGTCAGAGTCCAGCTTCACACCCTCAAGCATCCAAGGATTCAGAATTTCAACCCTGACTTTGCATTTGGTTATGAAGTCAGTTTGTTTAATATATATGGCACTTACATATTTAGATATTGGTATTCAGGTAAACTTTTTATTCTTGCATTTGCTTCCAACTTTCACAGACAGACCTATAGAACTGTTCATGGGCACTGACCAAATGGATATTTTAAACCAGGTTCCTACCTGGTTATTATATTGTGGTAGGCATTGTTGGGTTTGAGATGGGCTAGCAAAGAAAGTCAAGTCGGCTCTAGGCTAAGCAGCTAAAATAAAAGTAAGTATTTCTTGAGAATAAATGAAATTTGTGCAAAAATCTAGGAAATATCAAGAGTAATAGATGGAATATCAGAAATGACAAATCAGGGGCGCCTGGGTGGCTCAGTGGGTTAAAGCCTCTGCCTTTGGCTCGGGTCATGATCTCAGGGTCCTGGGATCGAGCCCCGCATCGGGCTCTCTGCTTGGTGGGGAGCCTGCTTCCTCTTCCTCTCTCTCTCTCTGCCTGCCTCTCTGCCTACTTGTGATCTCTGATTATCAGATAAATAAATAAAATAGTTAAAAAAAAAAAAAGAAATGACCAATCAGCAATCAGACAATGAAAGGAACCACGCACACCACCATTCCACGTCCAAAGTGGGACGTGTGAGAGGCAGCAGTGCATGGTGGAAGGAGAGTAGGACAAACTGATACTTGACCTCAAGTGAATAGGGAAGTCTGGATTTTCACTAGGGGATGTGATGTCCCACAATAAACAATGTTTAGTATAGTGGAGTATCAGGATAAGCCAATATTTCAAAGTTTTTAGAAAATTTTGATTTTTGTAAATCCTCAGAAAAGTGTTCTAATTTATAGCTCAGATGTCTAGAAAACTCTAAAAATACAAATAAATATTTTATTAAGTAAAATTATCTGTAATAATTTCTCAGAGGAAAGAAAAGGAATAATAGGGCCACTGAACATCTATTTCCTTTTTTTTTTTAAATTTTAAGATTTTTATTTATGGGGATGCCTGGGTGGCTCAGTTGGTTAAGCGGCTGCCTTCGGCTCAGGTCATGATCCCGGCGTCCTGGGATCGAGTCCCACATCAGGCTCCTTGCTTGGCGGGGAGCCTGCTTCTCCCTCTGCCTCTGCCTGCCACTCTGTCTGCCTGTGCTCACTCTCTCTCTCTCTCTCTCTCTCTCTGACAAATAAATAAAATCTTTAAAAAAAAAAAAAAGATTTTTATTTATGTTAGAGGACACACATGTGACCAGGGGCAGGGGCAGAGGGAAGGGAAGAATTTCAGTTTCCACACTGAGTGTGGAGCCTGACGTGGGACTTGATCTAATCTCCTGAGCCAAAATCAAGAGTTGGATGCTCAATTGCCTGAGCCATCCAGGAGCCCCTATTTCCTTTTCTGATATAGAAGAAATAATGTAGTATGTTTATGTATACTTTTTACTCAGTTTCTTATGTACCATTAAATTTTTTTAATATTAGAAAATGAATTTATAATAATTCACAACAGTCCATTGAGTGGATGAAAATTTTATAGTTTGTAAGATTTTGTAGACCTTTGGTAAATTGATATTTGGATCATTTAGGTTTCCTTTACTATAAATAAATGGAAAGGTGAGTATATTCATAATTTTTAAAGGAGTTTTTTATTTTATCTTACTCTAATATTTTAAGACTCTTTGTGTGGTCCTAAATGTTCCTCCCCTAATTTTCTACAATTTATACTCCAAACAACGAATTCTTGTCTCACTATAATTGGGAGTAACTTGATAGACTAAGATAAAGAAGTAGGTCAACCTTTTTAATAAAGTCCCCGAGTCCAGGACCCAAAATAGATATTAGCAAAATTTCAGGGGAAAATACTAAAAGCCACATTTACCCTGCTTCATCCATTTAAAAAGTCTGGATGCAAAATTACATTTTTTTATATTTCATCCTGATTGTATATTATAAATGTATTTTTTTCCTAAGTAAACCTCAACTTGGCTTTTTTTTTCATTTTTCATTTTCATTTTTCATTTCATTTCTTAAGGAAATTTAAGAAGCTTTAATAAATATCACTATTAGATAGGGTGCCTGGGTGGCTCAGTGGGTTGAGCCTCTGCCTTCGGCTCAGGTCATGATCTCAGGGTCCTGGGATCGAGCCCCACATCAAGCTCTCTGCTCAGTGGGGAGTCTGCTTCCTCATCTCTCTCTACCTGCTGCTGTGCCTACTTGTGATCTCTCTGTCTGAAAAATAAATAAATAAAATCTTTAAAAAAATAAATATCACTATTAGAAATTTCAAGAGAATTCTTAAGAGAAGAAACTACCTTGGTGGAGAGTCTCAGGGAACAGAGGCAATCTAAACTCTGAGCTTACAGTCCTGATAAGAAATACAGAGAATTGAACTCAAGCTACCAGCTGGATTTTCTGATACAGACAAGAAACTTGCAGGGAAGCTCTGATTGCTCCTAAATTCCTTCTAACACTGAAGTTTTACAATTTCAAAAGTTACCCAAAACAAAACAAAACAAAACAAAACAATATTTTCCAGTTGTGCCACAAAGTTGCACTTTGACACAACTTCAAGATTTCATTAAAAATTTCAGCCACTTATTTCAGGTCACTTATTTGTTATAGCTTCCAGCACTTTTGAGGAAGCAATGCTTAAAGAAAAGTCACCAATTCTAGAGTAAGAAACCAACAGGCTGTTTATTGGAGCTGACTTTTTGGCTTCAGTGGCAATTTTAGGTTCACTGGATTGGTTTGAGTTAAAAATATTGCTGGGATTTTGTTCAGTATAGCCCTCCCTCCTAGATAATCTGTCCTAAGAATGTACTAGATGTTTACAGTAGTGGGCATTTGTTTGTGTTTTGTTGTTGTTTTGTTTTGTTTTCTTGTTTCTTTTCCTTTTTTTTTTTTTTTTTTTTTTTGAGAAGAGATCTTCGGGCTGGAAATTTGGGGCTGCAAATGCAGCTTGTTCATTAACACCTTGCTTTGCTGAAGGAAGTGCAGCATCCAAGAGTATCCTCATTCTTATGTTTGGCAAATTAGACTGAGTTAATGTTGGGAATGATACAGACTAACACATTTTTGATGTCTCACAGATAAATGATAGCAAGAACAATTGTAATTGTAATAGACAGCAGTAATGAGCACTGGGAGGTCTGAGTGTTGTGTTTCCCTAACATATTCCTTTAGTACTCCCAGCAGCATCTTTATTAGACAGGTATTACCGCGATTGCCCAGATTTTTTGGGAGCTGAGTTTTAATTAACTAGTTTAATAGACATGCTACTAAGTAACAGAGCAGGGAACTAAAACTAATTCTCAGGGACTCAAAAGACTCTAGACCCAAGAGTAAAGATATTCTTAACTCTCACAATGAGCTTTATTATTTAAGAAAGATGGTTTCTGAGAGACATTTATTGATTTTTATTGACGTACACCTGTCTTGAATAGTTTATTGCTGTAGTAAGGAAAAAAATCATCTCTTTGAAATCTTTTTTGAGGCTGGGAGGAGTAGAGTAGCACCTGATCGGATGAACTATTTTAAAGATTTTATTTATTTATTTGACAGATAGAGAGATCAGAAGTAGGCAGAGAGACAGGCAGAGAGAGAGGGAGAAGCAGGTTCCCTGCTAAGCAGAGAGCCCAATGTAGGGCTCGATACCAGGACCCTGGGATCATGACCTGAGCCAAAGGCAGAGGCTTAACCCACTGAGCCACCCAGGTGCCCCAAGAATGAATTATTTTAGATAAGTAACTGATGCCCAGAACATTTTAGTGACTCATTTAGGAGCTGTGGTTAGCGAATGACACAACAGAATAAAAATACAGTTTTCCTAGATTCCATTATTGTACTTATATGGAAATACCAGTTTCTAAACAAAATCACATACAGAGTTTGAAGTAGTTGGTGGTTTAACTAAGTTAGCCTAAATTCTTTTCACATGGCTTAGAAAATGAGCTATAAATATGATTTTTTGTGTGAGTAAAATGGTATATATCTCCCAAATATAAAACTCACATAGAAAGACATACATACAAAATATTCTTGACAAATTAATCTAAGAGTTGATAGCAATTTAAACCACTCAGGAGTCAGTAATATAACATTGTGGGCAAATTTTACATGGGGAAATACTGTAATTTATAGTGTTTTAAATGCAATCTAGTTCCAATTTTAGTGTTTGCTAAAATCTTGCTAAACAAAGCAGTATTTTAAGAGCAGTGGTGGTTTTTACTTTCTCTGCCTCAGATCCTCTGCTTCTGTAAAGAATCACAAAGTTGATAACAAAACCTCCTTTTCCAGTGAGAAATTTGATTTATTAGTTCTGTAATTAGCCAGTCAAAATTTGACCTTACTTATAACGGCAGGAAAGGACATATCCAAGGTGTTAATGAACAAAGAGTAAGCATGGACTTTGGTTTACATTTGGTACTGGATGTGATACTTCTGTCCTGGTTATAAATCATACTGGAAATGATAAGCAAATTGTGAATTGTGATAACTTTCTGGATGACTATCAGAAATATCTATCAAAATGTAAAATGGGTAAATTTTGTTCTAGAACAATATCTTTAAAAATCTGTTCACATGTATGAACAAAGATGCCATGAAAGGTATTCATTGTAGCAGTGTTTGTAATGTCATATATGTTAAAATCATGTAGACATTAATCAGTAGGTGAATGGTTAATAAAAATATAAGACATCAATATTTGTGAAACCTAAGACTTTAAGAAGATTGAGGTTCAACTATTAGTGGTAGTATAAAAATTTAGGCTACTGTAGAAATATCTCTAATGTATATTTTCTGTACTTTGTAGTTTTTTTTTTTTACTTAAAATATATAATTCAACTTAGGTTTTGATTTTAGCTATACATAGATGCAGATGGTATATTTATAGAGATAGATACCTGTATATAAATACAAAATTATTTACAGGTAAGAGGAAGAGTGGGATTAGAAGAGTTTTCACTTTCTAACTTCTTGGTATTCATTTTGTTTTATGAAGTAAAATTATATTGGATGGTTAAGGGATTTAGCTTGTTTTTCAAGGCAGATTTAATGCTATCTTGAAGCAATCTTCAACTTTGAAATTTGATTTGGAGAAACAGTTGTACATGTTTTCGCCAAAGGGAATTATATTCAAAATTATGGGAAATAAAACATTATTTAAAATAGCCCTCTAGTACTGATTAATTTCTCACTCTGAAATTCTGGCTATTTATAATTGCCCTTAGATGACCAATCGAATACAACCACCAAAGTTATTTCAAAAACACTTCTTCCGTAAGGTAACCCTTTCAAACCCCATCCTCTTGAAACTTCATTTTCAAAAGTATCTACTGCTTGAGTTTCTGCTTCACAGGCTACAGAGATGCATTTGTCTTCTGTTTATGAAGAACGTGAGCCTTTTCATTTCTTCTACAAGATCGTTAAGTCTCTGGTGCTTGAATGATTTGATTACCTACTGTAACATAGAGGGCTGATAATCACAGAAGACAGATATGTTGCTGGTGAATGAAGATCTGCCAGTGATTTATTAGTACTTTGGGATAATGATACAATAGTTATGGCTGAGCAGGCATTTCCATTATATCTAGTTTGGGGCTTTTATTTTATAGCAAAAACCATCTTTGAGGCAGAGGTTTCACTTCTCTAAGCCCAGCTTATAATTATTTAGTTAAAATTATAGCTCAGAAATTTGAGTTTAATTAAGATAAATATGTGTTTTTCCTTTTTTGTTGTAGTGTCTCAGTGACATCAAAGTCTCATTTTGAAACACTTCAAGCATTTTATAGCATGTTATATACACTGGAATTTTGAAATCCTCCAGAGTTTTGTGAACTGCTTGATATAGAAAACTGATATGTTTTAAAAAATGACAGAAAAGAGGCTGTTTTAATTTGTAAAACTGAGACAAAGCAAAGAAGGTTGGTTGCTTTAGAAACCATCTTCCATTAATCTAACATTATCTGAGAATGTTTTATTTAGAAAATACTAAAATCATTGGTCCCCATGGGTGGTTTTCAGTGACTCACTTTTGATGTCTGAACTAAAAAGATCTTTATCCTTATTGCTTTCTAAAATGTTGATAGATTTTGATTGTTTAATTTAACTTTAAAGGATAATAAGTTCTAGATGCAGACTTTTCATCTTTATGAAGGCAAAATTGAGCCCAGTACATATCTCAAATAAATTTATCTTCTGTCATTTAAAGGAAACTCAGTACATAAATATATGTGAGAAAAATATGTAATATTACTGATTAAGATCTACAATTTGCAGAATAATTAGAGATAAAATATAACTGGCCAATCGTTTGAAAAATAAACCATTTATTATTTAAGGCAAAGACATATATTTGGTAAAAGCCTAGTTTGGTTCAGGCAATTTATAGCATTATCTCACTTATTCCTTATGATACCCTGGTTTGGTAAGGAATGGAGTTTGTGTAAGGTCAGAAGTCTAATAAAAAGAAAATCTGGGAATTGAATCCACGGCTGTGTAAGACAAAACTTATGTTCTTTCTTTTCCTTTAATAATGCTAAATGTATGTGTATGTAGGTAGTTGTGTTTAAAAACAAAGTCTTGGGGCGCCTGCGTGACTCAGTGGGTTAAAGCCTCTGCCTTTGGCTCAGGTCACGATCCCAGCGTCCTGGGATCGAGCCCCAAATCGGGCTCTCTGCTCAGTGGGAGGCTGCTTCCCCCACCCTCTCTCTGCCTACTTGTGATTTCTGTCTGTCAAATAAATAAATAAAATCTTAAAAAACAAAAAAAACAAAAAACAAAATCTTAATTCAACATACATTAAGGTAGAATGTAAACTAAATGAGGGCAGGGAGCACATCTGTTGTGTTCCTTTGCAAACTATGGCAAGTGCTTGATGAATATTCAGTAAGTGTGTAAGTAAAAAGGTAAAAAGGTATTTAATATCCATTCAAATGAATGTTATATATATGAGTAGTATGAACAGAGAATTTTATATACTATATTTCAGTGTTTCAGAGATTTATGCAATTTCAGCCCTAAGACTAATTTTATTTGACTGTGGTGGAAACACAACATGAAATCTACCGTCTTTCTTAATTTTTAACTATATAGTACAATAGTGTTAATTGTGTGTATTTTGTTAAGAAACAGATTTCTAGAAGTTTTTCATCCTGCAAAACTGAAACTACCTACTGAACAACATCTTCTTTCCCCTTTTTTCCAGCCCTTGACACACTGTTCTACTTTCTGTTCCTAAGAATATGACTGCTTTGCATACTTCCTTTAAGTAAAATTTATACAGTACATATCCTTCTTTGTCTGGCACATTTCACTTAGCATAATTTACTCCCTGTTCATCCATTTTGTTGCAAGTGGCAGGATTTCATCTTTATTAAGGTTAAATAATATGCCATTGTATATCACATTTTCTTCATTTACTGAGCAATTAGTTTGCTTTTATTTCTTGGCTATTATAAATAATGCTGAGTGAACAGGGTCATGCAAATATGTCTTTGAGATCCTGCTTTCAATTCATCTGGATATATACCAAGAAATGAAATTACTGGGTTATACGGTAATTCTCTTTTTAAGTTTTTGAAGGACCTCTGTCGTGTTTTTCATAGGAGTGCATCTGTCATTTTATATTCCCATCATGAGTGTGCTGGGGTTCTAATTTCTCCACATCCTCATCAATAATTTTACTTTATTTCCTTTCAACAGTGGCTATCTAATGGGTGTGGGAGCAAGGTGATATCTCATTGTGCTTTTGGATTTGAATTTCCCTGATGATTACTGATGTTGAGCAACCTTTTATATGCTTATTGGTCATTTAAATGTTTTCTTGGGAGAAATGTCTATCAGGGTCTTTGCTCATTTTTAGTCAGATTATTATTTTTTTCTCACTGAGTTACCAAAGTTTTTTATATATTCTGGAAATTGACCCCTGAATAGGTACATGACTTACAAATATTTTCTTTCACTCCATGGATTGCCTTTTCACTCTGTTCATTATTTTCTATGTGAAGTGAAATTTTTAGGTTTAATGTAGTGCCATTTACCTAGTCTCCTTTTGTTACCTGTGATTTTTGCATCCTATTAAAAAATGGCCGAATCCAATATCAAGAATCTCTTCTCCTATGCTTTTGTTGAGCAGTTTTATAATTTCAGGTCTTATGTTTAGATCTGTAATCCATTTTGAGTTTTTATAGATGGTATAAGAGTCCAACTTCATTCTTTTGTGTATAGATATCCAGTTTTCCCAGTATTCCTTGTTGAAGAGATTATCCTTTCCCCGTAGGTAACCTGGGCACCTGTGTTAAAAATCATTTTACTTATATGTGAAGATTAATTTCTGCAATTTGTATTCTGTTCTATTGATTTATGTCTGTCTTAAGTCAGGACCACACTGGTTTGACTACTGTAGTTTCATAATATGTTTTGAAATTAAAAGGCGTGAGGCCTCTATCTTTGTTTTACTTAAAGTTGTTTTGGTTATTTGAGATCCTTTGAAACTCCATATAAATTTAAGTTACTTTTTCAATTCCTGCAAAAAAATACTATTGAAATTTAGGTAGAGATTATGTTAAAATTGTATAGTGCTTTGGGTTATATGGCCATTTAAACAATATTAAATCTTCCAAGCCAAACATGAAATATCTTTCCATTTATTTGTATCTTAATTACTTTCAGCAATGTTTTGTGATTTTGGGAGTACAAATCTTTTTTTGTCTCTTAGGTTATTTTTAAGTTTTGTTTTTTTTTTTAAGATTTGTTTATTGAGAAGGAGTGGTGAGGAAGTGGAGAGTAACTGGGTGGCGGACATTAAGGAGGACATGATGTAACAAGCACTGGGTATTGTGTAAGACTGATGAGTCATTGAACTCTATCTCTGAAACTAATAATACACTACATTAATTGAATTTAATTAAAAAATAAATTAAATAAATATTTATTTATTTGGGAAGGGTGGGTGCAGAAGGGAGAGGGAGAGAATCAGAGCCTGATATGGGGCTTGATCTAATGACCCTGAGATCATGACCTGAGCCAAAATAAAGAATCAGACACTTAACAAAAACAGAGCCAGGCACCCCTATTTTTTTAAATATTATTTTAAATGAGATTGTCTTAATTTACTTTTCAGAGTGGAATTTTTCATTTACTAAAAATGAACCAACTTGTGCATGTTGAAATCCTACAAATTTCAGAATTGATTAGACTTAATAATTTTTTGTTTTTGCATGAAATGTTTACGATTTTCTAGATATAAGAATACATCATATACAAACAGGATTCTTTTTTTTTTTAAGACTTATTTATTTGTTGTTTGTTTGGAAGAGAGAGAATGAAGAGTGAAAGAGCGCAAGCAGCAGGGAGAGGGAGAAGCAGGGAGCCCAGTGCAGGACTGGATCCCAGGACCCTGCGATCATGACCTGAGCTAAAGGCAGATGCCTAACTGACTGAGCCACCCAGGCACCCCTGCAAGCAGGATTCTTTTTATTTCTTCCATCTTTTATTTCCTTTTCTTACCTATTTGCCATGGCTAGAATTTTCAGTGCTATGTTGAATAAAAATGGTAAGAGAGGACATCCTTGCCTTGTTCCTGATCTTAAAGGGACAGTTTTCAGGTTTTCATCATTGAGTATGATATAACCTGTGAACTTTATACATTCAGTCTTTATAATGTTGGGGTAAGTACTTTTTATTCCCACTTTGTTGAGAGTTTTTGTAAATGGTATTGAATTTTGTCAAATGCTTTCTCTGAATGAATGGAGATGATCATGTTCTTGTGTGTTTTCCCCCTTCATTCTGTTAATGTCCTGTGTTACATTGATTTGACTTTTATATGTTGAATGATTCTTGCATCCCAGACATAAATCTTACTTGGTCTTGGTGTATAATTATTCTAATATGTTGTTGAATTCAGTTTACTATCATTTTGTTGAGGATTTTTGCATCAATATTTACCAGGTTATTGGTTTACAGTTTTCTTTTCTTGTGGTATGTTTGTCTGATTTTGGTGTCCATATAACAGTGTCATAAAATGGATTTGAAGCGTTCCTTCCTCTTCAATTTTTGGAAAAGATTTGACGTTAAGGGGCCTGGGTATCTTAATCTGTTGATTTAGTGTCTGGTTCTTGATTTTCATTCAGGTCATGATCTCACAGTTGTGAGTTGAGCCACTCTCCACTTCCAGCCGGGAGGGAGCCTGCTTGGGGTTTCCTCGATCCTTCTCTCTCTGCCCCTCCCCCATCTCTCTAGTAAAAAAAATTAATTGATGTTAATACTTCTAATGTTTGGTAGAATTCTCTAGAGAAGGCATCTGATCCTGGGCTTTTATTAATTCAGAAGTTGTCAGTGATCAATTCAATCTCCTTAGTAGCTGTAGGTCTGCTCAGATTTTTTATTTCTTCATGATTCAGCATATAGTTGAATGTTGTTGTTTGTTTAATCTATTTGGCTGTTCTGCCTTTTGGGGGACTTAATCCATTTACACTTAAAGTAATTATTGATGGGGATGCCTGGGTGGCTCAGTCATTAGGTGTCTGCCTTTGGCTCAGGTCATGATCCCAGGGATCCTGGGATCGAGCCCCGCATAGGGCTTCCTGCTCTGTATGAAGCCTGTTCTCCCTTACTCACTCCCCCTGCTTGTATTCCCTCTCTTGCTGTCTATCAAATAAAAATCTTAAACAAAAAATTACTGATAGAGTAGGACTCACTTGCCATTGTGTTTCTGTATTCTTAATTTGTCCCTTTTTCTCACTGTTGCTAACTTCCTTTGTTTCTCTTTGATTTTTTTTTTTTTTTTTGCATCAATATGTTCTGATTCCCTCTTCATTTTCTTCACATTTTCGATGGGAATTTTCTTTGCAGTTATGAAGGGAATTACATAAAGTGTCTTATAGGTATAACAGTCTATTTTCAACTGATAAGAGTTTAACTTCAATCACATACAGAAATTCTACTTCATGCTCCCATCCTTGTTGTTGTTGCCACAAATTGCATATTTTTGTTTTTCAGTCATTAACATAGTTTTACAGTTATAGTTATTGTATGTTTTTAATCTTTTAAATTCTATTAAGAATTGAAAGTGATTTATGCAGCACTACTACATTTTTACAGGATTCTGTATTTCTCTGTTTACCTTTACCAGAGAGCTTTATATTTTTTATATGCATTTGTGTTGCTATCTGGTGTCATTTCATTATTTAACATTTAGCAAACTACTTTTACAACTATTATGCCCATCCAATCTCACACAAACCTGCAAGATAAGAAAAGCATAATATATTATTTTACAGATGAGTCTCAGCTGCTGAGTGAGTAAGACATAATATTTAAGTACTTGAACTGAAGGTAGATTTCAGGTCTTCTGACTCGGAGCCATGGTCTCCTTTCAGTGCCTTTCTTCCTCCATTCAGGTTCTTCTACCACTGAGTACATATCAAGGGCTCCTCATTTGCTAATTCTGGGATGATAGAATCTACACAAGGTAGTTACTCTTTTTTGGCTGTGTTTTGTGAATTTTTATTCTGTCCTCACCATGAAGAAATCACCCTTTTTGTCCCTTCCTTTTGTTTTCTGAGTTTTTAGCATTTGAAAATTCTCTCTTGAAAGACAATTTGAATGAACCTTACAGTAGAAGTGTGCCTGGGTGGCTCAGTTAAGGGTCTTCCTTCGGCTCAGGTCATATTCCCAAGGTCTGGGACCAAACCCTGCATTGGGGGGTCTCTGCTCAGTGGGGAGTCTGCTTGTCTGCTTCTCCCTCTTCCTCTGCCCCTCCCCCCAGCTCATGTTCTCTCTCTCTATCAATTAAATATTTTCTTTCTTTCTTTCTTTCAGAACCTTACGGTAGCAAGCCTGGGTAGCTCAATCAATTAAGCTCCTGACTCTTGATCTTTGGTTCAGGTTATGATCTCAGGGTGAAGAGATCAGGTTCTTCCTGAACGTGGAGACTGCTTAAGATTCTTTTCCTCTCTCTATGCCCCTCCCCCAACCTCTCCAGCCCTCTTGCTCACTCACAAGTGTGCTCTTGCACACCCGTGCTCTCTCTCTCTCTCAAAAAAAGGCAACAACATACAGTGTAATAAACCAAAATTTCCAATCTAATCCAGAATGTTAGCAGTTTCTAGAAACTTTTTTTTGTCTGGTCTCATAATATTACCATTCTATTAATCCCAAAGTTGTTGAAAGTGGGGGGGGGGATTTTAGCAAATTCAACAAGTGCTTGATCCATTTCTTTAGTTTATGGAATAAAGCTGAAGCTGCACAATCTAGAAATGGGTTAATTTTACCATGGTCAAATACAAATTCATGTATCTTTTCTAATAGGTAATCAGTAGATTTTCCTGTTGTCTAGCAATATCAATGTTTATTATTGAGAAAACAACTCCTATATTGATGGCATGTTTATAAGAAAAATTACTAGTTATAGTAAAGAAACTTAAAATATCATGTCTTGATTGCCGCTAAATGTGAGTAGAATTAATCATTTAACAACTCCCCTTAAATGAAATATGAAATAATGTTTCCTTGACTATATCAAGTCATAGAGAATAGATTCTTGACAATGTGTTTCAATTTAAGAAAGAGAAGATTTTGGCCTATCATTAACATGAGTATTTTAAGAAGTATACTGGGTTGAACAGTTTACCCTCCCAAGTTCATGTCACACCCAGTACCTCAGAATACAAACTAATTTAGAAATAGGTTCATAGCAGATATAATTAGTGAAGATGAGGTCCTACTGGAGTAATGGGGGCCCTAACCCAATATGGCAGGGGTCCTTACCAGAAATGGAGAAAAGCCACAGAAGCATAGACACTTAGAGATTGTTCCATGCGATGTGATGACAAAGGCAGGGATTAGAGTGATGAGTCCACAAGCTAAGAATCTCTAGATTGCCAACAACACCAGAAGCTATGAGATCCCCCATAGATCCTTCATGGGGAGAACAAGTTCCTAGCCAACACCTTGATTTTGTATTTCTAGCCACCGTAACTGTGAGATAATAAATTTCTCTTGTTTAAGCCGCCAGTGTGTGTTTGTCATGGCAGCCCTGGGAAGCTGATAAAGGGTTATTGGAAAGCAGAATAAAATGAGGTATTTATAAATGGTGAAAAGCAGATGGAAAGATCCTAAAAGTTATTATTTTTTGTGAGGGCACTTGGCCTCGCTGTTCTATCTCTTGGTAGGGGTTGGGGAGGAGGATTTGCAAATTAAAAAAGAATTACTCCTCACTATAATAATCTACATAAGCAGATGTCTGTGTGACAGAAAGGAGAGATGCCAAAGTGAATGTAAATAATTTTTGGCCAGTCGTACATAGATGAGATTACCGCTATAGTAGGAGTGGTCTTTGCTTCATTTTTTTTTCCCTTTTTCACCTTCAGCCAGGTTCAGTTGAATTTATGCTGATCCAATCCCTCTGTCACACCTCTATGACTCTTTTGAGATCAGTAAACTTTTTTTTTTTTCCATGAAACTACTGATAAGAATAACTGATTTTCTGAGCTTTTACTGAGTACTTTGGGTTCACTTTTAAGTATTTTTACATTAACTTATGTAATCTTTACAGACAAATGTAGCAGCAAATAATCACTTTTAAATTTTATATTGGAGACTTTAGAAACATTAAAGAAACTAGTCAGTGCCACATAACTAGTAAGTGATGGAGCCAAGACTCCAAGCCAGACACTCTGACTCAAGAGCCAAGCTCTTAATCACTAGCAATGCTTTGCTGGCAGTAGAGATTTACTCCATTTTGTTCCTGATTTCTTTCTTACAGCATCTGACCTGTCCTGAATACTGCATTTGCCTCTAGGTGCCCTCTGGCAGCCCTGCCCTGCTTGGACTACTGAGAAACCTCTCTGTTCTGAGAGGAGTTAATGCACTGTATTAATCATGTTAGCCCCATGTTTTCATTCACCCAAACCAAGCACTTATAGGTGATTTGGGAGTGGTAGAAAATTATTTGGTGTTTGTGGCAAATTACCAAATAGCTTTGACTTTCTAGGAGATAGAGGTATTTGCCTTCCGTGATTGATACCAGGCTTGGGCTCAAATGAATTTGGGGAATGAATGAATGCGTACATGGAAATTGGTTATCAGGGCATCCTGAATGATTCTCTACTTACAAATGTTATTTCCTATATAAAACAAATTTCTTGCATTAGCCAAGTCATTAAATTAATTTCAATCTAAGAAGTGTGCAAATACTGCGTTATCGGACTAGCTGTGAGATGTGGTGATTAAGAGAAAATCCTACAGTCATCCTCCTTGGGTTTAAATCCACCATTTACACATTACTGACTTTGGGCAAGCTGACTTTCTCTGTGCTTCAGTTGATTCATATATCATCATAATAAATAAAAAGTCCTGACAAAGTACTTGGCATATAACAAGCATTGCGTATATATTTTCTAGCAACTATTATGAAAGAAGAATAGCTGTAGGTTTAGTCATTTTTTTCTATAGCTCTAGCTTGAAAACGTGACTTGGGAACCAGAAATTGAAAGAGGTAAAGGTCCCCAGAATTTAAATAAAAATGGTAAGTCATTAATAGCCCCTCTTAAAATACTTGTTGGTCAGTTGAGATGCAAGATAACTTCTAACTCCATAAAAAGTAGTAACAGCAGCCACAAACCTATACTCTGAAGAATTCAAATCTTACTACAGGCATGGTGACTCCTTCTCTATCAACTTGTGCTTTCAGTCCCCGATCCTGGCTCTCAGTATGTTGGTCCTGAGTGGGTGATTTTTTTCATCTAGGGTGAGAAAAGTTGGGTGAGCCCCAGCAAATGAGCATGAGATACTTTGGAGAATCACCTGGAAGAACAAGGGACTGGCAGATTCCATTCAAACGTGACACCAGGTACAGAGGGCATCCTGAAATCCCAACCACACACAGCAGCTATTGACTTCAGTTCTCTGGCTCTGTTTCCCTGCAGAGCAGATCCAAGCACAAAGCTCCCACTGGCTTCAAAAGGAAGCTCTGTGCTTGGATGGGCTCAGCAGGAAAAAGAAGAGAAGCTGACCCACGGTTCCTGTTCTTCTCCCAGATGCATTTGCCCAGGAGATACTGAGCTGAGATATGCGAATGCTGTAAAGTGTTTAATATGTTCATATGTAGGCTGTTCATATGTTGTGAAGCGAATTTCTGATTTCATTATGTTGAACCCTACAGTGGCAGACAAACAAATACCCCTGAAATGGAACCTTCTACTTTGTTACTGTGATAAAGGGTGGTATTAGACCAAGTCAACTGTATCTTTAGAAGCTGTCCCACGGAGTCAATTTTCAACTGTATTAAAAAGTGAATACTGAATACTCTTGAAGTAGCAAAGAATCCTCCTGATACTTGTGTTTGACTTTGGAGTCTGGATATTGTTCCCATTCTTACACAATTCCTCCTCGGTTTCAACCCCATGGGGAAGAAAATGATCATACCTCTTAGATAAATCCTTGTCTTACATTTATAGTTGAGCTTACTTTCAAGAAACAAGCACCTTAATCAAGATTTTCAAGTGCCTTAGTGATCCTGGGAGTCTTTTCATAACACTGGTGTGGTGATGGTGTGTGTGTGTGTGTATTACAAATCAGCCTTTCCCCCCATTCTTATATCTAAAATGATTAAATATCAGGGCTTATATTTACATGGCAAAGCAGAAAAGCAGCTGCAGTTAATTGAGAAATTTTAGATTGGATGTAATATACTATATAGAATCAGAAGCAGTGAAAACAAAACAAAAAAAACCCACCCCACAATTCTGCACCAATTCTTTAAATCAGCAGCATTTCTATATGCCATAGTACTGCATTTTGGACTTGACAACTTTACATTTTGTAATAGTATGTTCTAAACATTGAGAGAACACAGACACCCTCACATTTTCTATGTGGAGATGTTATTGGAGTGAGGCTTGTGCCAAGCTAGTTTAAAATCACTGGATTGTATGTTCAGGAAAATGAAGATATTTAATAGAAGTTACTTTAACAATGACTTATTTTTGGAGTCACTGAGAATATATTAAATATATTCCTACTTATAGTTCTACGAATTACTAAACACCAAAGTCTATTTTTTAAGTCTGACTGAAATTTACACTTTTTGCTTAAGGTCCTTTTCAAAGGCAATTCAGTTTCTGAAGGATCCAGAGAAACATTTTGTTTGTTTGTGTGTCTGTGTGTGTATTTTGTTTAGATACATATTAAACAAACAATGAGACTTTGAAAATTGAGAAATTTTCTTGCATTCCTACATAATATATCTTATACTTGAAGCATATTTCCCTAGCAGTGAAGAAATATGTCTTTGTGCACATGCAACTATACTAATAAGCTGAAGGAAGTCAGTGAATATAAATTAGAAAATAGTAGGAAGTTTCAAATATTTACTGGGAACACAAAGAAAAATAAATTGTATGCTTTGCTCCTCTGTCTCAATAGGCAAGGCAGACACATTTTAAAAAAATCCTATCATAAAGTTTATTTTCTAAGAAATAAACTCTTGGAAATTCAGTGAATTTTTATACTAATTAGTCATGAATAGAAAAATATATTATTAGGAGGACAGAATAACAGTTACTAGTGCAACAATAGAATACTTAGAATACTTAGTAAAATATGCCTCTTATTTTTTTCATGATAGGTTTTTCATGACATTATTAATGTCATAATTAAAAATTCCCCAATAAATCCAAATATACACAAAAGAAAATACATGTGATTTTAACCATCAAATTTGTAGCATAATTTTTCATCATTACTTTTCTCTCCCCTTCTATTTTTTGTAGGAAAATTCTAAGGCAAATTCTAGATATGATGTCTTTTCATGCTTAAATACTTTTAATTTCACGAGTATTTTAAGAAAACTTTTAAAAAGTAAAAGTTAGGGAATTTGCTTATATACCATTATGACAAAGTAACACATAAAAATTATAGTATTTAATAAATATTTCCTGATAAACAACCCTTATTAAAATTTCCCTGATTGCCTAAATATGATTCACATACAATAGTTTTTCCTATGTATTTTTAGGTTCATTTCAACTTCCTTGGGTCTCTAGTAATACAGGAAAAAAATCTGATTCAATGAGCTTCATGAAAAACTAGTTGGAAAACCTATACCTAATCTATTTTACAATCTATTTCACAGATTACCCATCCTAATCTATTTACTGAATGTTTCTGGGAATGTGAATGTATTTTCACTCTATATGCTTTTTCTCAGATTATTCTATCCTTTTGGAATGTCCTTGCTCTTATTTCCTGACTTCTGAATATTTGCTCATCTTTTAAAGCTCATTCAAATGTACATTGGTCTCTAGTGTCTCTCTTGGCACTCTCAAATAATCCCAGGTAGAATTGGTCAATTCCTTTCCAATCCTTCTATAGCATTTTGTTCATGCCAGCCATCAAAAATTAGATGAAATAGATTGTATTTTGGAAAAACGAACAAGCTAGCTCTTCATTTTTATGGCCTCCTATTTTTCAATTATGTGTGTGCCGTTTGTGACATTCCTGTTTAACCTAACCAAATGTCATAAAGCTATTCTTAGAATTTCTTCTAAAAGCTGCTTTGTTTTACCTTCACATTTAAATCCACTCTAATTCTGTTCTGGGGGAGAGCTTGTGTAAAATAGAGGTTACTTTCATAAATGTTTGGTAGAATTTACTGGCAAAATCCTGGAATTTCCTATATGTGACTTTTAACAAGTCGATTAAATTGTTTAAATTAGATTTACTAATGATTACACTTTATTCATCCATTAGTTTTGAAACTTGTTCTTCCAAAAAGTTATTAATTTTGTTTGTCAAATACTTAAAAAAAATCCTCTTTATTTTTAAATGTCACCATTACTAGTGGCAATGTCCATTTTTTATTTCTTCTATTAACAATTTAGTTTTTCTGACCTGTTTTTCCTGATCTTTCTTGCTAGAAGATTTTACATTACACAGAACTAACTTTTGGCTTTTTGGGGGAGGGGTGATCTTACATATTATTTCAGTGGTTTCTGCTTATTTATTCTTTCTAATTTTGTGAAGTATTGACTTGTTTTTTCTAACTCCTTTTGGTGGATACATAGATGATTATTAGTTTTTGCTTTTGTTTTTTCTTTTGTGACATATCTGTTCAAAGCTACACATCTAATTAGTGCTTTATGTTCATACAATTTTCGTATATCTTATTCAGTTAAATATATTTTCTAGTTTTCGTATTTCCTTTATGCCTTTTCCCCACTTATTTAGAAGTGTTATTGCTTAACACTTAGAAAAATCCCCATATATTTTGAAATTATCCTGAGTTGATTTTCAGCTTAATTTCACGATGGTCAGGGAAGATTATCTGAATAATTTAGTCTTTTGAGAGTTATTGTTAACTAGCATATTATTAATTTTGGTACATTTTTATTTGACCTAGAAAAGAATATGTGGGTTATGGTTCTGGTTTCAGAATTCTACATATTTCATTTATATCAATCATGTTAATTAATGGCTCCAATATTCTATATGTTTTTAGATTTCTGTGAGGTTTTTTTTTTTATTAAGACAGATGTCTTAAGTTACTGCATTATAATAGGTCATTTATTTTTTTCTTTAAAATTGTTTTCCTATCTTGCCTTTATTTATTAACTCTATTATTGGGTATATGCACATTTAAAAGCATTATGTAGATTGAGTTGGCTCTTCTGTGCTTCTGAAATGTCATCTTTGACATTAATTAATGAGGGACTGCAAGTGAATGGTCAAGAAAGAATTCTTGGGACATTTTTGGTGCAAAGTAGTGCTTTTAGACAGGTCTTGTAGGCAGAAAGAGCTGCACTTTTGCTGTATGAAGTTGATGGTTATATGCTAAGTGTTCAAGGGGAAGGGGACACGCAGGGAGTATTATAAATGTTTTCTTTCTTGGAATTTCTACTCCTAAAGCTACTTTTGCAAGATTTCTCTGCCTGCTTATCATTCAGCTTGGTATTAACTATTGGTGAAATGTATAGGCAGTCATGAGACCATTTAAGAAAGTAGCAACCAGGACATATTTGATCGTTATCAGAACTATGCAGGCTATATGTCAGTTAAAAGTGAATATTTTTCTGTTTCTATTCCTTATAATTAATGATGCATCTTATATTAAACTCAGCTTTGAATGAAATTAGCATAGGAACACCAACTTTTTTGGACTACCCTTGCATTACCAAACAATTTCCATCCTTGACATTCAAATTGCCTTTTTTAAAAACATTTAATGTACCTTTTATAAGCAGCATATATAGATGAATTTCATAATTTTAATGGGCTGACAGTTTTATTCTTTTCCTTGTAGTATATAGGCTATTGGTATCTAATGGAAAATACTGGTATGGTTCTGTTTATAACAACACCCTTCTAGTTGTATTCGATACAGTTTTTAAAAAGCTTTGTTTCTTTCTTTTAGAGAGAGAGCATGCATGAGCAGGGAAAGGGGCAAAAGGTAAGGGAGAAAGAATCTCAAGCAGACTCCCCACTGAGTATGGGAGCTTGATCCCATGACTCTGAGATCATGACCTGAACTGAAAATAAGAGTCAGATGTTTAACCTGATGGAACCACCAAGGCACCCCAGTATCTGATACAATTGTATGTTCTTTTTAAACATATGCACATTTTTATTTTTATTTTTTATAGACGTTATTTATTTATTTGAGAGAGAAAGAGAGAGACAGAGCATGAGCATGAGCAGGAAAGAATAGCCAGAGGGAGAAACAGATATCCTGCTGAGCAGGGAGCCTGATGCAGGGCTTGATCCCAGGACCCTGAGATCAGACCTGAGCCAAAGGCAGACGCTTAACTGACTGAGCCACCCAGAAGCTCCCATAAGTCCATTTTTAAAAATCAGCCTATTATGGTCACTTTCTTCTATTAACTTCTGAGGTGATTTTTTCTTAGTTATTACCTTGGAGATTAAAACAGAAATTTTATGACACTGTAAATGAAATTCCTTATAATGTTAGAATCATTTCTTAAATAGCTTTATTGAATTGAGTTTGGACATATGGCTACACTCATGACACTATCATCACAATCAAGATGATTAACATCTTCATCACTTCCAAAAGTTCCCTGTATCTTTTTCAACAGTATGAACACTTAAGATAAGAGCTAGCCTCTAAAAAAATTTTTAAGTGCACAATACCATGTTGTTAACTGTAGGCATGATGGTGGAGAACATCTAGAATTTATTCATCTTGTATACAGGTAAGGTACTTTCAGAATTGCTAATCTGTCTCCTGATAAAAGAACAAATTTGCCAACTAGGGATTATATACAATACTAACTGTTGTTTTTTGTTTTTTTTTTTTTTTTATAAGGATGTCAAGGAATGTAATGTGGGAAACAGTTAGAAAATCATAGTAGTAGCAGTGCCTGGGAGACTCAGTCAGTTAAGTGTCCAACTCTTGTTCTCCGCTCAGGTCTTGATCTCAGGGTCATGAGTCCCACTGCGGACCCTACCTAAAAAGAAGGTGGTGAATAGTAGAATAGTTAAATGAAAAAAAATGAACCATACAAACATATGAAAATTTACATGAAATGGATAATACACCTAAGTCTTAGAGCTAAAGGTATCAATTCTCTCTAACAGGGGAAAATCTCAGTGACAGAGAATAGGTAAAGATTTGCTTAATAAACAGGTCATGTTTATTATATCCTAATAAACATCAGGAAAAATAAAACTTGGATAAATTCAATTTCCTAAAGATTAAACTTTTTTTTTCATTTGAAAGACACTATTTTGAAAATGAACGGAAAACCCCTTGATTAGGAGACATTAATGGCAACATACACAGAGTTGTGTTCAGAATATATAAAAAGATTTTAAAACTCTACGAAAGTTAGAGCCCAATTCAAAATATAGGAAAACTTTCACACACAGAACCAAAGAACATACAAAGATGGCAAACTCATGAAATATGTTCAACATCCTTAATCTTCAGGAAAATTCAGATTAAATCTAAACTTATTAGGATGCTAAAAGTAAAAGAAGATTAACAGTACCAAGTATTGGTAAAGATAAGTAGCAACCAGAACTCTCATCCTCCTGTATTGCTAGCTGGCATACAAAATGAAAGAGAGATTTTAAAATGCAATTGGCAGGCTTTTTTTTTTTAAATAAAAGTGAACCTATGTTTAACATATGATCCAATGATCCAATTCCTAAGTATTTATCAAAAGAAATAAAAACATATGATCATTTAAAACTTACACTTGAAAGTTCATAACAACTTTACTTGTTATAGCCCCAAACTAGAAAAAATCCAAATAAAATAAATCCTTTTTATTTTATTGTTTTATATTTTCTTCAATTGTAAATACTAACATTTCTATACCATATATGTTCTTAATGTGGTTTTCTTAAGTTCTAAAGAATTCCACTCCCCCACCCCACACCCCCACCACATCTCAAATCATGCTTTAAATTCATGACCTCACTGAATGAACACAGCCATGTCTATTTATTCTATTTTTATTGATATATGCTCAGTAGATTTTTCTTTTTTCACCAATTATCTAAGGTGTTTTATTGTGTGACATGCTAGACATTAAATTTTATCAATTTTTCTGGACCTCCTACAGTAAGGCAGGGGGAATCGAGAGTGGTCTTCCACTATATCCTTAATATGATTTTGCTAAGTATGTTCTAACAAGTTCCTGGATACTTAGTATGTGCTCTGTAACTGAACCCAGGTGAGTTTACTCCTTGGTGAGTAACAGAAACTATATCTGGTGAGTTATTGTACAAAGGAAACTTGATGTGCAGCAAATAAGGAGTTCACGGGGAATATGACTCCCAAAGAGATGACCTCCTGAGAGAGGGTGAATGGGCTCCTTTTGTTTAGGGTTAGGCTGAATATTTAGATAGGGAAGTCTTGTCATCTAGAGGCAAACATAAGGTCACCCATGTGCCTTAAGGAAATACGTCTATGGAAACATTGTATGTTAAGTAGATGATGCTAAGGCTCCTCTTTGGGTGGAGATTTTAGTATTAGAATGCGGTAAAAGTAATTGTAGGTCATTCCAGAGTTCAATCCATAGTCCATCCGTGCAAGTTGGGGGTTACACCCAAACTGGTCTGGGTGGTCTAGACAGCTGAAGGTCTTACCAGGGCCCTGGCTATTTCTTGAGGGGTAGTTTCTGGTTTCATTTTCCCAAGTTACGAGAGAACCCAAAAAGAAGAGATGAAGAGTTGAAGAAAAAAATTGTAAGACAAAGTTAGTGAGTGCAAACAGGTGGGCAGTAAAGGTCAGGTCTTGGGGACTAGCTGATGAGGGCTCCAGGCAGATTGAACACATTAATGACTTTAATACTGCATCATTCTCCAGGCCTCCCTGTTTGCCGTATAACCTGATAGTGATCTCCTTAGACTGACTGGCCCATGGGATGTTGCTAAGCCTAACTCAAGCAGTAGCTTTGAATGATTGGGCTTATTCCCTCTTGTGTTCTGTCATTCAAATGAGAACATGCCTGGCCTGGCCTGCTGCAAAGTGAGAACCAGGGGCGCCACTGTCCCCCTTTCCTATTGCCCGAATGCAGTCAGCTGAATGCCTGATATATGAGTATTCCAGGACCAAATGAACCACTGAGCTACGCTTACCCTAAATCATTGAACTGTGGGATCATTACCAAAATAAATGACTGCTTGTTCTATGCCTTGAGTTTTGAGGTGCCTATTTACACAGCATTATTGTAGCAATGGATAGCTTGTACAGTGACAGATCCCCTTCCTTTATGGTAACAGGTTTTGCTCTCCTGGCTTAGGATGGCTCCCTGGAGATTTCTTCAGTAAGAAGATACTGGCTTTTAGGCTATGCTCCTACATATTTCACTTGGCTGCATCAAGCAAGCTTTACAGATCCTTTCTCTTTTGTATGACCTCACTCTTCTGTTAGCTACTGTTTTAATACTGTCAATGGTTTTTTCATTTTTTTTTAATTTTAGAAGTTGTGAACTGTGGATTTACTCTTTAAAAATTCTATTTTAAAACCATTACCTCTATATATAGGAAAAGAATTAAAATACTTAAAAGTGCACTCAAATTTGGAGCAAGATCTATTCAGTAATTGTATGCCATGTATGGTTTAAAATTTTTAGTTTTCAAGCCAGAGACTTATATACCAGGTATCTAATGTGTATAATTAATATATAATTAATAATGTATGTAATATATACACAATTCAACTGAGTAAAGTTAAAGATCTAATTGGCTTTATCCAGTGATTCATGAATCGAGTAGTCTGCCATCCAGCAAATAGAAGGAAATGGAAGTGATATATAAAGTAGAAGGGTTCTATGGCCCGAAATGGGGAGGGACAAGGAAGTCATTAGCAAAAGAATTGTTTCAGTCAAGGTCACCTTCCCTTAGTGGGAAGGCAGGGGGTCTTATTATGTGGATTGCCTCACAAGTGCTAATCAGGAAATTCCAGACTGATTGGTCTAAAATTCCAATGCTGGTACAGGCTGAAGCTGTAATTAGATTAGGTATTCGGTCTTGGTGGGGTTTAGCAAAAGTGACTCCATTTTGGACCGTTTTTTCTTTTTTTTTTTTTAAATTATTTAGATACTTTACTATCTATATTATATTTACATAATACCTCTTCCTATATTATATACATTTTCATATACAGTATAATGAATAAATATGAATATATACATATGTAAATGTATATACTGCATACATACATATTGCACACATAATTATGCCATATTTTAGTAATATCAATCACATTCACAATAAAAATAAGAGGACTGAATGAGAAAGTCACAAAATGTAGTAAATTTTCACTGCTGTGTATGTTATAATTTATACTTCTTTTTTTTAATATTTTTTTTTATTTTTTATAAACATATGAAGTATTTTTATCCCCAGGGGTACATGTCTGTGAATCACCAGGTTTACACACTTCACAGCACTAACCATAGCACATAACCTCCTCAATGTCTATTACCCCACCCCCCCTTTCCTACCCCCCTCCACCCAGCAACCCTCAGTTTGTTTTGTGAGATTGAGTCACTTATGGTTTGTCTCGCTCCCAAACCCATCTTGTTTCTTTTCTTCTTTTCCTATCCCCCCAACCCCCCATGTTGCAGCTCCACGTCCTCATATCAGGGAGATCATATGATAGTTGTCTTTCTCTGATTGACTTATTTCACTAAGCATGATTCCCTCTAGTTCCATCCACGTCGTTGCAAATGGCACGATTTCATTTCTTTTGATGGCTGCATAGTATTCCATTGTGTATATATACCACCTCTTCTTTATCCATTCATCTGTTGATGGACATCTAGGCTCTTTCCATAGTTTGGCTATTGTAGACATTGCTGCTATAAACATTCGGGTGCACGTGCCCCTTCGGATCACTACATTTGTATCTTTAGGGTAAATACTCAGTAGTGCAATTGCTGGGTCATAGGGTAGTTCTATTTTCAACTTTTTAAGGAACCTCCACGCTGTTTTCCAGAGAGGTTGCACTAGCTTGCATTCCCACCAACAGTGTAGGAGGGTTCCCCTTTCTCCACATCCTCGCCAGCATCTATCATTTCCTGACTTGTTAATTTTAGCCATTCTGACTGGTGTGAGGTGATATCTCATTGTGGTTTTAATTTGTATTTCCCTGATGCCGAGTGATGTGCAGCACTTTTTCATGTGTCTGTTGGCCATCTGGATGTCTTCTTTGCAGAAATGTCTGTTCATGTCCTCTGCCCATTTCTTGATTGGATTATTTGTTCTTTGGG
>PISX010014729.1:0-18520 GCA_004024625.1 Mellivora capensis
TCAAAGAGGTTACTGCCTATGTTCTCCTCTAGGATTCTGATGGATTCCTGTCTCACATTGAGGTCCTTTATCCATTTCAAGTTTATCTTTGTGTACGGTGTAAGAGAATGGTCGAGTTTCATTCTTCTACATATAGCTGTCCAATTTTCCCAGCACCATTTATTGAAGAGACTGTCTTTTTTCCACTGTGTATTTTTTCTACATTTAGTGCTATTTTGCAGATTTTTTGGTTACTTTTTTTTCTTTAGCATTGTCTGTGTACATCCTTTCTTTTTTTGCTTTTTTATTTGTAGGGACCAATGATGTGATATAGATGCTAATGCTTTGTTAATCTGTCTTTATCTCTAAACTCCATTTAAATGCCTTTTGCTACATAACTAGACACAAAAAAATTTACAGTCAGATTGGGGTGGGGTACCTGGGTGGTTTAGTTGGATAAGCATCTGTCTTTGACTCAGGTCACAATCTCAGGGTCCTGGGATAAAGTCCTGCATCAGGGTCCTTGCTCAGTGGGTAGTCTACTTCTCCCTCTGCCTGCCCCTTACCTTGCTTGTGCTCACTCTCTCTCTGACAAATAAATAAATATTTTAAAAAATTAGAGGTGATGCTCTTCTAAGCATTATGACATATGTTCTATTATTCTTGATGTCTTGTGGTTGACCAAACTGAAGAACCTAGAGACCTCCCACTTAGCTAGTTGCTGGGATAGGAACTAGAGTAGTCTGACTCTGGGGCCACTAAACATGTGGCCTTTCTGCGGATTTTCCCCCATTAATAACTTCTGAGTCAGAGACATTTCAGAGATGGGTTAGTAGAATTATTAAATTCCAAGCTTCCCACACTAAGAGAGAAGGCTTTGGAATGCTTCTCATTTCCCACAGAGGTTTACGAAGAATGGCTGTAGAGTTTGTTGGCTTTGATTATAGCTCTGGTTTGGCCTTCCTATGACAAAGGCCAAATAGCCAAAGTGGGCATGGATGAGTAAGTCAGAGACTATCTTGAGAGCCTACACCTGGCAATGAGCAATATATTTAAAAGATCCACATACACAAATGTGTTCCCCTCCACACTTAGTTATATACTTCTCTGTGACAAGCTGGCCAAGGTGAACATGGCCAGGTGGATTTGGCTGCCATGCTTCAGCCTGCAGCACAGAGAGGCATTTTAAGCATCTTTGCCTGCCCCGGGAGCACTTCCTCAAGAGCTTGGGAATGAACTCTCTTACTTGGACCCTGGTTGTTGCTTGAGTTGCCTGACCCCACCTATCCTTAACAATCTTCCTCGGATCTCTGAGGGCCAATGAACTCTGCTTGGGTGGCAACCTCCTACATCCCCCATCTCTGCTCCTTCAATTCAAGGTTCATCTCATCCTACCAGTCACTGCCACCCACTTCCCTTCTGTTTTGACAATGTCTCGAACCAGAGCTCAGAGGGTCCTGCCAGCATGAGCCCCCAGACTGTGCCCCAGGTTGTTCTCCTATCTGGTTAGTCATAGAACTCTGACTCCTTCTTCCCTTCCAGATCCCTCTTTGGAAATCTCTCCCAGAGTGCCGGGACCACCTGTGTCCTTGTCCTGCTTTCTAATTGCACAGAAGTTTCTGCTCAGGAGCAAACAGCAGCTTTCTTTCTCCAATGACACCTGGTTTCCCAAATATTCCCCGATCCTGTGTGATTTCATTCAAGCATATCTATCTTCTGTATCTAATCAGCCAGTCTTCACAAATATGATAATTGGAGACAATGGTTTAATGCTGTTCTGTCCTTCAAAGGGACAGATAGGGACTCAATAAGACTCTTCATCAGATAATACCTTAAATCCAAAATGACTCAAATGATGGAAATAGGAACTTCCACTGAAGGTGGGCCCCCCAACATTTGTGAAGTTATCTTGAATAGGTGGGCCACCCCCTATGACTCTTTGGAGGGCTAGGTCTAAACTTAATATTCCTGTAGGTCAAAAAAAAATTTTTTTAAATCCTTTTCTCATTTCACAAATTCGAATTGCTCTTCTTTTTTGTGTTTAAGGTGTCTACGCCAGAAAAATGTCCATAATTCTCTGCTCTGCAGAGCTTGTTACACAACTCCCAACACAAAATTTGATATGTGAAAATTGGTTCTTTTAAATTTTTATTTGTATTTTTTTGGCAGGCTTTTTGAAAGGCCTGTTTCCTGGCACTAAAAGTAGCCAGTCTTGGCATGAACAGCCCCTGACAATTTCCAGCATATGGTAAGAGAAGACGCTTCTGCCTACCCATCAGGTAAGTGCCATCTTTCTGACTGGAGCAATGATAGATGTCGTGCTTGGAGAGCAATGACTGCTGGGAAAGGTGCCAAGCAGCCAACTGGCCGATACCACTGAGCAGGTCAGAATGTACCAGGCCTCTGGGTGAGACAGACCTGCTCACTGAGACCACGCACTGGAAAAACATACACAGGGAAGCCCTGATTGGGCTGCAGAGCTGATACTATTATTTGTTTTGCTAATGTAGCTGTAGAGTTTAAGATGGGAATGGTAGTATTTCAGGTGAAATATCCATGCAGAGAGCTTTGCTTCAAGTTTTTAGGTGAGAACCATGTAAGTGGTCCCTCTCAGGTGTGAAGTGGACTTGGCCATCTCAAAGAAAGGGGACCTAAGAATCAGAATTTCTACAACCCAGTTTATCAAGGCATTTACTTTCAGTATTGGCCATCAGCGTCAGTCATGTGGTCATTTTGATTATTCTGGAAACTGCTTTGAAGTTGCATCAGAAAAAAAAATATATCCATCTATGTATGTAGAAAAGTGAAATGATCTAAAAAGTATGAACTACATAAAGACCATTCCAAATACCACTATCTAGAAATAATCATAGGTAATGCTTTGAAAAACAGTCTTGCAGAAATCTATTTACATACACAGTATTTTATGAATGAGCTCACGCCATGCATGCTCAACTCACAACCTGCATTTTTCATTCAATGAGATATCATGAATGTTATTTTTTTAAAATGTGGCATCAGAGACCGTTGCATATGTGCACAAATATTTACTTAAGCAGCCCTCTAGGGACAGCATTTAGATTGTTTCCAATTTTCTACTATAGCAGTGCTGCTGGGAATGTCTTGTTGTACTTATGCAATTATTACATTGGGAAAAATTCCTAGAAACTGGGTTGTTGAGTCAAGGGTAGAAACTTTTTGCCCTTTGATGTACATTGTTAAGCTTTCCAAAATAAGTCATGATTTGTATATTCAGAATGTGTATAAAACACTGAATTTTATAAAACATGATAATATTTAGGAATTAGTTTTTATTTGCAATCTGGCAAAAGATAGCAGCTGGCAGCTTTCAGGTAACTGGAATGAAAGTGTATTCTAGGAGATGGATTAGGGGCTCCTTGGGTGATGCTGGTGGGGCCATTCATAAAAGTCTTGCGGAAATCTCTGCTGAGATTTTTAGGGAGTAAAACTATGAAATCATCGGGATCAGCAACCTCATAAGACACAACCTCATAAGACACAACCCCACTGTTTTGTCTTGTTAGTGTGCTCTCCCCCTCTTCCTAAAACCTGTCTCATATTCTCTCTCCTCAGACTTCCCGTTCTTGTCTCTCTTTCTTCCATTTCTTCTGTGGATGAATTCTCTTAAAACTTTACCAAGACAAAATAGAAACCATCAGGAAAAGACTTTTTAAACTTTTGCCAACACATTTATGCACAGAAATAGTGGTGGATTTGTATGTTTTACATGATGTTTTCCCTGTTTTATTGCATTGAGTGGGACATCTACAGCAAGAGTGAATCACGTGAGTCGGAATGCATAGACATTAATGGGGATAGATTTAGTATTCCACCTAAGTGTAATACTTGCTTGAAGATTCTGGTGAGCACTTTGGTCCCGTGATTCTTGCCAGAGGCAATATTGACAACCCCACCCTAGAGTCATGTGGCAAAATATCTAGAAAGGACTGCCACCAGAATCTAGTTGGTACAGGATGGTAACACAGCTGAACATTTTATAGTTCACAAAACAAACCCTCCACAACAATTATCTGGCCCAAAATGTCAATAGTCCCAAGGTTGAGAAACCCTGTCCTGTTCCATAATATGGTTCAGTCTTTAAGGGAGGAGACTTGGGAGACAGACTGCCTGGGTTGAATCCTGGGCCTACAGCTTAGAAGTAGAAGGGTTTGAACAAATGAGGTTCAGATTTTAATAAGGCCTGAACTGTGTGCATACAACATATCATGGCTTTTGAAGATCCCACTGACAGTGTAAGTAGAAAATAGCATATATAGGGGCACCTGGTTGGCTCAGTTGGTGAGCATCTGGCTCTTGATTCTGGCTCAGGTCATGATCTCAGAGTTGTGAGATCCAGCCCTGCTCCAGGCTCTGCACTCAGTGGGGAGTGTGCTTGGGAATCTCTCTCCCTCTCCCTCTGCCCCCTCCTTCTCATTCACATGCACTTGTCCCCCCCAACCAAATAAATAAATAAATAAATAAATAAATCTTTAAAAAACAGAAAATAACATATGCAAAATAAGTAATAATAAGTCAGAGCCATTTGTTGTCTGTCTTGCTGCATTTTGGGAAACACTTTTGGAAAGAGTGTGAAATGGATTTGCTCTGTAGGCAGAAAACAAAGTCAGGAGGAGATAATTTGAGTCAGGCATGAAATGGTCAAATTGAACCTAAGTGGAGAATTTCCAGGTAAATACCACCTGTAATTTTCCTCCTCTTGACTTTAGTCACATCCAAAGTAGATAAGTAATCCTGTGGTTCCATATGCTTCTTGTCAGACTTCTAAGCATTAGCAGCTCTGCCTGGCTGGTACTCTGAAATGACAAAAAAGGAGAAGCTCATTTTCTCATGGTGCAGGTTGAGCTGGTGTGGGATAAGAGCCTCTATATCAGCTCTCTGCATAACATACTTTCCCTACATATATGTATCTATACATATATATATATATTTTTTTTTTTTTTAACAAGAGAGAGAATGTGAGTTGGGGAGGAGGAGGGGCAGAAGTAGAGAGAATTTTTTTTTAAAGATTTAATTTATTAATTTGCCAGATTGAGAGAGAGAGAGAACAAGCAGGCAGAGTGGCAAGCAGAGGCAGAGAGAGAAGTAGGCTCCCCGCTGAGCAAGGAGCCAGGACCCCAGGTCCTTGATTCCAGGACCCCAGGATCATGACCTGAGCTGAAGGCAGTGGCTTGACCCACTGAGCCACCCAGGCATCCCAGAGAGAGAGAATCTTAAGCAGTCTCCCTGCTGAGCAGGGAGCTGGCACGGGTCTTGATCTCATGACCCTGAGATCATCGCAACCCTGAGATCATAACCTGAACTGAAACCAAGAATCAGACTCATACGCTTAACCAGCTGAGTCACCCAGGCACCCCTCCCCCCATACTTAATATAACCTGGAAGGGTTAGAATGATTTCTCCAAGATGTGAGGTGGGGAGAAGAAGAGTGTCATAGCATCTCTTGTATTGCTTCCTTTTCTCATGTATCTCTCATCCTTTGAGCTGTGTTCTGGAAGAGTTCCTTTGCTCAATGAAAATTGCTCTTCAGCTATGTGCAGTCTTTTTATGCCATCTATTAAACTTCTCATTGATATTTTGTATATTACATGTACTATATATTCTAGCAATAAAGCAACTTAGAGAAAATAAAATGTTATTAAAAAAATCATAAGGAGGAAAAATATATTTATAGTACTGTATTTATTGAAAAAAATCTGCATATAAGTGGACCTGTGCAGTTCAGACCTGTGCTGTTGGGGCACCTGGGTGGCTCAGATGGTTAGGCATCTGCCTTTAGCTCAGGTCATGATCCCAGGGTCCTGGGATGGGGCCCCACATTGGGCTCCCTGCTCATCAGGGAGTCTGTTTCTCCCTCTCTCTCCTCACTGTCCGCCCTGCTTGTATTCTCTCACTCTCTGTCAAATAAATAAATAAAATCTTAAAAACCCAACAAACAAACAAAAGCCTGTGCTGTTCACGGTGTCTATTTTATTAATACAATATAAATTATATACATTACATAATTAATATTATATGTTATTTAATACATATCACATACATATATTATATAATATATATTAGACACATATTAATTAATGATATATACATATGTACATATACATAATTATATAATCACATATAATATATCATAAACAAAATACACATTATACACATTACATAATAATAAAGTATAAATATTATTATTACTATTATTATATAATATATACTATATCATATATAGTGTATATATTTATGTTCTATTATGTATAGCATATATAGCTATATGTAATACATAATATATGATTATATATTTATATATAACATTAATATATAAATATAATAAAAATATTTTATATATAAGCATTTATATATTTATATATAACTACATATACTAATATACAATTATATTTTTAATTATATATAATTATATATATAATTAAGGATCTTGAAATACATATTCTATGATCTTGAAATATATATAGCCTATTGTTATTCAAAGTGTGCGATACTCTCTTTTCTCTCTCTAAAGATATAGTCAGTGGATATAGTGGATCGTCTGGACCCACAGGGGGTGAGGTATGACTATGTGTGTGCTGTGTTGCATACGCATCCTACCCCCTTAGCCTCATCATCTCCTTGATTATGTCAACAGCCTCATCCTATTCGATTCCCTGTTCTGTGTTTTGGTGGCCTTTAATCTCCAGAGTGGCCAGGGGTGTTGTTTGTTTGTTTGTCTTTTAATGTAATTAAAAACCAAACACCAAGCACCAAACTGCTTTGAATACATCAGTGGCTTCTTGCTACACATGGGACAAAAGCTTCACTCTTTGCCTGATGAAGACCAGCACTCTCAACGTTTTTCTCCCTCTTCTGGACATCCTAGCCACAGTGGATTTTCCTCAGCTTCTCAGATTCACTGAGCTCTTTTTTGCTGCGTGGACTGTAAATATTCTGTTCCCGGGGGGCACCTGGGTGGCTCAGTCTGTTAAGCATCTGTGCCGGACTCTTGGGTTCTGTTCTGGTCATGATCTCACGGGTCCTGAGATTGAGTCCCACGACTGGCTCTGTGCTCCGTGGGGAATCTGCTGGAGCTTCTCTCCCTCTGCCCTTCCTCCTCTCTGATGCTCTCTCTAAAAATAAATAAATAAAATATTTTAGAAATAAATAAATAGATAAATAAATACTCTGTTCCCTTCTCTCCTTCCCATTCTGACTACCTCTTATTTCCTCTTCATGACTAAGGTTTTAATGTCTCTTCCTCTGATGAAACTTCCTGAAATCTTTGCTTTAAGTCATTCTCTCATCAGTTTATTATTAGGATGCTTTGTTTTTCCTGCTTATAATTTACAGTAAGTGGAAAAAGTCATACACAGTGAGTAACACCTGTCTTATCCTTGCAGGTAGCTCTGTTAGAGGGCAGTTGAGCTTCACCTTGTGCCTCTCACTCAGGTCTGATCCAATTTCATTCAATCCCACTTCATTCAATGCATTCCTAGAATGCATTCCTGGCTTTTATCCTCTCCAGATCTTGCAAAACGGTGTTTTTCTATTGTGCAGAGTATGTCCCCTTGCATTTGGCTACCAAACCCAACCAGATTAAGAAGGAAGAGTTCCCTTTTGTTCTCTGCCATCTTCAAGAAAGGGATCTTTTAGGAAAACCCTTTAGGACACACAGGACACTGTAGCTTTTGTCTAGAGGCACCAGCATGCCCAGTGACCAAGACCGCAAGCCATCCCCAGGTTCTAACACTTACTGCCACCTTGGGGGCCTGCAGTTAGCAGGAAATAGGAGTCCATTTTTGAAGACCCCTTCCCTGCTTGGCCTTTCTGCAGATCTCATCAGCAGACACACCAATTAGTGCTCATTAGAAGGGTGTTTGGAGGTTTTCATTTATTTCATTTTGCTGATGTGGATACCAGGCTTGGAAAGAGTGGACTGAAAAAGCAATGTGTTTCAGGAAAGGACACATGGTGGGGGACACAGCTGCTTTCCAGACACCACAGAGTGAGACTACAGTGAGCCTTAATGAGGACTCTACCAAGCCCCCTCTCCACAGACGAAGGAGTGTGAGTGGGTAGGGCTGCAAAGTGCCATTGAACCCTCAAGTCCCGGTGCATGTTGGGATGCGGGCCACCCTGCCACAGATTCCTGGCACTTCATGGGGATTCCAGGTTCCTCCATAGCCTCTGGTAAGAAGCGGTTGACACATTATAAAGCTGGGGTGGTTACAGATTGTTAAACTACTTACCCTTTTTGGATATGGTAGGGTAGGCTGGTCTAAGTGGCTTTCCTGGAAGGCGTTCCATCTGCCTTATGAGTCTTGTGGGAAAGTAGGTGAGAACAATGAGTATTTGTACTTTCTTTAATGCATACCTGCTCCCCTTCGCCTTCCATCTGGAGTCTTTTAAAGGATAAGTTCTTTTTCTTAAATGATTTCTATGTTGCCTGAAATAGCACCATGGGGGTGTAGACCGAAAATCAAAGATATCCAAGAACATGTGGTTTGGAGTCAGAAGATGTGAGTCCCCAGTCCCAACCATCTCAATCCCTAGCTAGGTGACCCTGGGCTAATAACTAACCAGAGTGAGCCTCAGGGTCTCTAACAGTGGACTGGAGTTAATTATGCCTGTCCTTCTTATACCATACCAGCCGTGTCTATGCACTGAACATCTGTGCCCCTTCCCCACAATCCATATGTTGTAATCCTAACCCCCACCATGATAGTGTTAGGAGGTGGGGTCTTTGGAGGTGCTTAGGTCATGAATGGCATTGGTGCCCTTATGAAAGTGACCTCATATCTCCCTTGCCCTTTCTGTCACATAAGCACATAACAGAAGATGGAGGTGTATAAACCAAGAAGATCTCCCCAAATACTCAACTGCTGGTGCCTTAATCTTGGACTTGCCAGCCTCCAGAAGAGTGAAAAATAAGTTTCTGATTGTGTTCAAGCCATCCAGTCTATGGTATTTTTGTTACAGCAACCTAAACAGACTAAGAAATAGGATATTATACATGAAAGTTCTCTATGAATCTAAAAAAGCTATGGATATAAGGCTTCATAAAGGGATGGTCAGTTACTTTTACTACTAAATCTTTATTTAAAGCTGTTCAAAAGAGAGAGAGAGAGAGGGAGAGAGGAAATATAAACCAATATCCTTCACAAATATAGACGCAAAAATTCTTTTTTAAATGCAAATTATGTACCCTCGAGAGACATAATAACTGAGTTATACCAAATTGTAAAAAACTGATGGCAAATTATGACTATCGCTGTCATGCACCTAGAAGGGAGGCCCACAGTTGTGTCTGGTAGGCGGGAGATAGGTACCAGGGAGTAGAATATAGTCCTGGAAAAGAAAATGCAACTACAGAACATGGATTGCCTAGTGGGTGGTTTTGCCTCTGAAGGGTCCTGATGTTAAGTTTAAGCGCTCAATTTGGAATTATTACCTACGTTCGAATTATTGCTTGGCTTTATTCATTTATTCACTCATTCACCAGCAAGTTTTATGAAGTAAGTTTTATATTGGTACAAATATATATGGCTGTTAATTTAGGAGACCTAGAGATATGTAAACCAACCTTTTGACTTTGAGGAGTTTATGATCTAAAAGGGAAGAAAAGCAAAGTTAGAAAAATGGGTGTAATTCACCAAGGTGGTGAGATGGATAAGAACATCCTTCACATTGTAGATATCAGGCCACATAGCTTCCAAACCATACCTTGAAGGTAGGTCTGGTTTTGGGACATGAGGATGGACAGTTAAGGGTTCTCCAGGCAGAGGGAATAGCATGAATATGACCTTAATGATCTGGCTTACAAACAGGCCTTTGATTGAGCCATTTACCTTCTCCCTTCATCAGGTCTTTTGAGTTCATCTGAGAAAACCTACCTCCTGGCTGCCTCAGAGGATCTTCTCCTTCTCCAGGAGCAGCTGGGACGACAACCAAGGGCAGCTCCTCTGGCCTGTGCTTATGAGAATAAGATTGTCCCCCTGCTTCTCTCTTTTCACTAGTAAGGGATAACCTAAGCCCAGGTGTTTTCACTTCAGAGACTCCAATAGCCACCATACGCTCAGCACTTGGAAGGTAACAAATTTGCTATGTCACAATTGATAATCAACTCTAGTAAAAGAATGTCCAAATCAATTGAGCTTTAGCAAGGGCAAACCTGCTGGACGCAGGCGGGCTCCCAGTTAGAGCCGACTGGGCTTGATAAATTTGCCCTTATTATGGCTATTGATGTTTAAATTTCTTCAGGGATGTTGTTACATGGGTGCCTGGTGGTGACAGAGGTACAGTGACCTCCTTCGATCCTTAATCTACACCTGTTAGTTGGCTCCCTGGTTGCCTCGGAGTATACTCAGGCTTAAAGGTTAACAAAAGAAAAACAGGCCAAGTTTACGTGATGGCAGCAGTGGATCAATGCAAGTAAATAACCTTCTCTGTCTTATTTCCCCAAGCATTATTGATCCAAGTTCTTTGTTCTTTGTCATGTTTCTGTCTTCTTTTCCTGGGGGACATTCAACGATCAGCTCGTATTGGACATGTTAACTGGTGCATTATGACAGCTACCATTTTGTCACTCAATGTCGTGATATATATCTATATATAGATATATATATATATATTACATAAAATTATTTTCCTTTGGTATTTTCTAAGCTGTAGACTGATAAGCAAGCGAATCTCCAACATACAGTTTCTTTGCTCCAGTTTCTTTCCTTCTGTAGCAAGCAGGTACATTCTGTGACTCCTTATCATATGGACAGGTGTATTTGTTTGTTTCAAATACCAATTAAAATGCAGAATGATCTGACCATTTAAAACTAAAGGCATTAATCTGCTGATGCTTGCAACATTTTGCAACGTGCAGGTGAGTCCTGCACGTTGAGGTCTGGTCTGACCCCCAGGACTTATGTTTCTTTAGAAACTGCATCCTTTTCTTTCATCTGCCTGGTGGTTTATAAAGACGATTTGTCATCTTTCCCTCCTTATCTCTGTGGAGCCCTGGCCATCCTGAAATATGTCTTTTCTCCAGTAGGAGTCTACTGGTACCCGACTAAGATTTGTGCTCAATGTGCTGAGTGCTAATTTGAACATGTATAGCTTACCTACCAAATTCGTGGGCTTCTATTTATACAATATGATGGATGGATATCGATTGCAAAATAAAATTTTCCACATAATTAAAAGAAAAAGTTCCATGGAGGCAGGAGAGCTTTTTGCTGAAACCCATTATACTTTAAGGCACATTTGACTAGTTAAAAAAACAAAAAAACAAAAAACCAACTTTCATTTTCAGTTACCAAATAAATAAAGCTAGGTGAATTATAAAATCATGAAAGTCAGTGTTGTGCTCCTTTCTGTGGGTCCCCTCAGTGGTGACATATGGCTTAATTCTGAAAAAAAAAAAATACTGGAAAGAACTTAAGATATTTTCATGCTTGACATCCTGGGAGGTAAGACCACTACTTCTAAGTTAAAAACTAATGTGAATGGAATGAAAAATAGAACCTCATGTATGTAATTCTTGCCCTTGAACTGAACATTTATTATATCAAACAGAACAAAACCAATACTAGTTATTTTCAAGGAAAAAGTAATTTGTAAATAACTAGATATTGCCAATATTTCCTCTATAGGCAACTTAAAAAATTAAGTCCATATGATTATCCAAAGTCTCTGGGGTCAAATGGCATAAAATCTTGTTCCTTAAATGATTTGACCAAACTTCACTCAGAGATATATGTAAATTGTATTTTGCATTTGTCTCTCTCTTGCATTTGTCAATCATTAAAATGCCCCATGCATATAATTAATACCATTGTAAACTCCCATGTCTCCCAGTTTCCAATTTGGTATTCTGTTTAATCCACTGAAGAGTCACCTTTTAAGTGATGTGTTAATGCAATATGAAAGCTCATTTCTTTCATTTCCCGACATGCAGAAATCACTGCAGGCATTGCTGGAGAATGTGAAATTGGTTATCATTAGTGTTTAGAGCTGTTCATCCTTGGTGTGCTTTGCAAACACTAATTAATGAATTCTCTTATGACACTCACACCAAATGGAGTTGTAAATGTTCTAGTCAACAGATAAGAATCCTTGGCTCTTGGTCACTTACTTAACATGCCTCGCTCTTCCAGAGACAGTTAGGAGGACAGGTAATAAACCCAGGAGTCTAGGCTCTTGCTTTTGTGTATGGTATACCAGGATGCTCTCTGAAATGGCAAATGTGTATTTCTCTTGGATACTCTTATCTCAGAGCACCCCCTCTAATCTTTGTTATCGTTAAGTGTGCCATCTTGTAACCATGGCACCAATGTGCCATGATGAGCATTTGGTTCGCATATGCTATTCAGAAGATTATACCATATATTCTGGAGATAATTTTGAAATTAGTCCTTTTGTTTTATTTTGTAGTTTTTTTTTTTCCCGACCTCTGTCCTTCCTACAAAGGTCAATGTAGTTTTCAGAAAATGTGGCCAAACTTTGAAAGAAATAAAAATGCATTCAACTGAAAATATTTCAACCTTTGGATTTCTTCCAAATAACCTCTTCTTTTCTATCCCCCAAGCTGTTGTTGGAAGTTAAGGGAGACAAAAGGACTATTTTCAAAGCTTTGAAGTGTTTGGTTTTATAGGAAAAGTCCGTTTGGGAATTGTTTCTCCCCCAAAATGAGAATTTTGTCAGTTCACACCATTGTCTGAAAGAACCAAAAATTTTCTAAAGATGGCATTGAAAGACACTTTTACTGTAAAGGATGAAAACATTACCAGTCACCATTTTTATAATTTATTATAAATTTACATTTTGCTACAGGCTTCTAATTTATACATTTTCTACCCTTTCAAGATAATCTTTCTTTTTTTTTCCCTTGGAAATTCATTTTATTTATTTTATTTTTTTAATTCAATTAGGCAACATATAGAACATCATCACTTTCAGATGTAGAGTTCAGTTGTATATAATATCCGGTGTTCATCACATCATGTGCCCTTCTTAATGCCTGTCACCCAATTACCCCATCCTCCCACCAGCCTCTGCCCTAGTAGCCCTGATTCTTTCCCCTAGTCAAGAGTCTCTCATGTCTTTTGATGGCTGCATAGTATTCCATTGTATATATATACCACATCTTCTTTTTCCATTCATCTGTTGATGGACATCCAGGTTCTTTCCATAGTTTGGCTATTGTGGACATTGCTGCTATAAACATTCGGGTGCATGTGCCCCTTTGGAGCACCACATTTGTATCTTTAGGGTAAATACCCAGTAGTGTGATTGCTGGGTCATAGGGTAGCTCTATTTTCAGTTTTGCCATTTGCAACAACGTGGATGGAACTAGAGGGTATTATGCTGAGCGAAATAAGTCAATCAGAGAAAGACAACTATCATATGATCTCCCTGATATGAGGAAGTGGAGATGCAACATGGGGAGTTTGGGGGGTAGGAAAAGAAAAAATGAAAGAAGATGGGATTGGGAGGGAGACAAACCATAAAAAGACTCAATCTCAAAAAACAGACTGAGGGTTGCTGGGGGGAGTGGGGTCCAAAGAGTGTGGTGGGGATATGGACATTGGGGAGGGTATGTGCTATGATGAGTGCTGTGAAATGTGTAAACCTGGCGAGTCACAGACATGTACCCCTGGGGATAAAAATACATTAAGTGTTTATTTAAAAATTAAAAAAAAAAGAGTCTCTCATGGTTTGTCTCCCTCTATGACTTCTTCCCATTCCATTTTCCCTCCCTTCCCTTATGATCCTCTGCTCATATAACTCATATGGGTGAAACCATATGATAATTGTCTTTCTCTGATTGACTTATTTTACTCAGCATAATACCCTCCAGTTCCATCCATATTGATGTAAATGGTAAGATTTCATCCATTCTGAGTAATATTTCTTTGTGTGTGTATATATATATATATATATACCACATCTTCTTTATCAATTCTTTATCAATTCATCTATTGATGGACATCTCAGCTCTTTCCATAGTTTGCCTATTGTGGACATTGCTGCTATAAACATTGGGATGCAGGTGACCCTCAGATCACTACATTTGTATCTTTGGGGTAAAAACCTAGTAGTCCAATTGCTGGGCTGTAGGGTAGCTCTATTTTTAGCTTTTTGAGGTATACCCTTCTTATAGGAATAAACCCCATAAAATTGTTAGATATTCCCAGGGTTTACCCCAGTCAAGAAATTCACAGAAGCTTCGCTTGGGGATCATATCAGTGTCATAAATTATAGACACTTATATATATATAACATCATTTAAACAGAGAAATTGAAATATTTATAATACACAAAATGTTTAATTTCCCCCAAGATATTTCAGTACATTTGTTATGTACTTACATAAGCCACAATAAGGTATGCATGCTAAATAAATGTTTCCAACACATGCAACACAGGTCAGCACCTCTGGGTCCTCTCTACCAGTTTTCTAATGGAAGGTCAGGCCAAGGTATCCCATAATGATAAGATGCTCTGCTTTATGCAAGTTAGAGCACATACACGTGTTATAACTGTACTCCCATTGAAAGGGTCTACAAAAACCAGAAGGGTCATTGATTAGAATCACACAAGCACGGTACCATAATTCATAAGATGCATATTAGATGATAACTATCATGAACATTGCCACCTTATTATCAGTATATATCATTTAGTGCCCTTCATCTCTGCACATTAAAGGCCACTGTGAGCCGACTTACTATTTGTTTATATCAGGCACTGTCTCTGAAATGACTGTGAACTGCATGACAAGGGAGGCTCTGTCTTGATCAGTTTAGTATTTCCTGCTCCTAGCCATATCTGCATGTAGAAGATGTGCATGAAGAAAATGTGCATGAAGACTGATACAGCTACCAATATTAAATAATTAAACTGCTTTATCATTTATTGACAGTTACTACTAATGGAATCTGGGATATCAGGAACATACTAGGGCACTGGGGCCACATTAGAAAAGGCTTGGAATCACGTACTCAAGCGGTTGTGGTGGCTTCAAGCATGAGTGAAGCATTGGCCGGATTTGTATGCTGCTGCTAACATTTACCTTTTGCTCCTTGGAGAGATTTCAGATTGGCTGTGCCCAAGACTGAAAACCGATCTTCAATTTTGCCTTATTTTGTGTTGAATTTTGTTATGCAGTTGGGGAATGAATCTGATTAAGTAAAACTGAAGACATCTGGTTATACCTTAAGACTCTATTCTTTGTTTCTGGATGGTAGTCATGTGGGTTAATTTAACTGTTGTCAACCCAGACCGAAACAGCAAACATATCAGTCAGAACAGGTTAGTTAGTGCTGCCAAAACAAATTACCCTGAAATATCCATGGTTCAAAGGATAACAGTGTTTAATTTCTCAGTTTTATGCTACCTGCCCAATTTAAGTCAGGAGAGTAGGGTGATGGGGTGCTGTTTATCACAGTCATGAAGGACCCCTAGCTGCTGGGGAGCCACCATGAAAGACAGAACTTGGCAGGATCTTGCACTGGCTATTAGATATTATAGCAATACTTATTTCCTCTCACAACTCATTGGTCTGAACTAGACACGTGGCCCCATCCCACCAACACAATTACTAAGAACTATACCCCCACCATGACCCTAGAAGAGAAATAACTAGAAGTATTTGGTAAACCGTTCAAATGACCACCAGACTTACTTTATCAGACACACATCTGTGTGTTTCCCATATTCCACAAGCCATCTCCACCAGGGTACTAACCACTTGCTTGTTCTGGGAGTAGCAGGCCCTCCGCCCTGATCTCAACGCCCAGACTCTCCTGGGTCTGGGATATATGTCGGGACACCCAGACGCTCCTGCCATGGTCAGACTTTGAATGCAGAGTAGGGAGTCGGGCATCTCTAAAGGCCACAGAAGGGGAATCATGTTGCCAGTCAGAAATGTGCTGGGGGGTTAAGTCCCACCGTAGAGTCAATTTAGGTCAATGACAGAGAGAAATTTCCCTCTTTCCTATCTCGAAAAAAACTATGAGATTTTACCTTGGAGTGTTACAGGCCTGCTGAGTCAACTGCTGTCCCTCACGGTGGCTCGTCACCAAGCAGCAGCTGGCATCAGAAGGTCTCACTTTCAATCACCTCACATTTGCTTTTGCCTTACGTTTCTTTTCCTCATCTTCATCAACTTGGGCTTGCACTTCGCAAATAAAATATTAAAACCTTAAGCTTCACATTAGGTTCTGTTTTCTCAAAAACGTGGGTTGGGCTATCTAATACATTGGCTTCAGGTTCTGCTCATATATAGTGTCATAAGGAAAGCCTGATCCAATCAACATGGAACTAACCAGTTCATATGTATTTTGTACCTCAGTATTGCCAGCATAATATTTTTGGTCATTTTCATATTTGACAGCTTAAGGAGTGGGTTTATTTAATTGTACTAATAACTGATTCAGTCATGAGTAAAATTTTAAAAATTGCCTTGGCACTAGCGACATTTTGGGGTGAATGATTCTTTGTTGTGGGAATCTGTGGTGTACATTGTAAACTGTTTAGAGGCATCCCTGGTCTCTACCCACTAAATAACAGTAGCAGCTCCCACTGTGATAACCAAAAATGTCTCTAGACCTTGCCAAATACTCCCTGAGGGGTAAAATGAGTCCTAGATGAGAACCATGAATATAAACCATTTGGTAACTGAAACTGTCAAAGATGATACTTTTTAAGCCATGATGTAAAGATACTGAGTTGATCTTTCATATTGTTACACCTAATACAAAAATACTATTATATAAATATGGATTGTCTAACAACTTCTATAGCATATTTTCCCCAAACAACTTAAATACTAGTAACATAAAAACAAGAAGCAATATTATTCTAAAGTAGGGAAAATGTGAACTCTAAGAGTTACATAGAGGGATTAAAAGATGGTAGATGATAGATAGATACATAGATAATAGACAGATGATAGATGGAAAAAAAAAGAAAGGAAGGAGGGAAAGCAGGAAGGAAGGAAAGAAGGAAGGAAGGAAGACTTATAATACACTAAGTATTTCTACTTTTTTTAAGGATTTTATTTATTTATTTGACAGAGAGAGATCACAAGTAGGCAGAGAGGCAGGCAGAGAGAGAGGAGGAAGCAGGCTCCCTGCTGAGCAGAGAGCCCGATGCTGGGCTCGATCCCAGGACCCTGGGATCATGACCTGAGCCAAAGGCAGGGGCTTTAACCCACTGAGCCACCCAGACGCCCATACACTAAGTATTTCTAAACAGATGTTATATTAAATATACTTTAAGAACAGATGATATCCTTTCAGTGCATAGTCACTATATTTATATGCATATGAGTAATACTAAATTTTTGAAAATTATTTGTTCTATTCAATACTTTATAATGTAGCCCTGAGATCTTGTTAGGGTAATGTTTTCTTTCCCTGTTGGGAACTTTTTTTTCCTAGGTAATGAAGAACAGCATAATTTGCTCAAATTGTCATGAAATTCAAATGAAGAAGTCTAAATTAATGAGGTTTTACTATGCTTGAACATATGCTGGAGACTGATATCAGGTCATCTGCAGACTCTGAACCAATAGCAATTATACTTGTATCTTCGGTGGTGTCAACCTGAATTAAAAATTGGCCAGGTTTATTAAGAATGCCCCAACAGACTTTTAATTAATTTAGAGATACAATCAAATAATGTAGTTCACTGCAGCTTCTAAGATGATAATGTAGAAATACCATTCTACCTTTTTTACTTTATTATAAATTCAAGCTTTCCTAAAGTAGAATAAAATAATTGCTCAATATAAGTTAGATCCGGTGGGAAAAACTCATGGTATAGTTTCTCTGTTTAAATGTATTGCTAATTCCTATATCCCATAATAATCATTTCTTTACTGTTAAATTTAATTACACTAATCAGTTACATAGTCTGCGTGTTCTACAATTGCATAGTCCACATAGTTCTATGTGTTCTTCCATAGTCAGATGATGTTATGGGTTTCATTAAATTGATTCACTTCCTTGAGTCACTTTTTCCATGTACATGATCCCTAGCTAAAAATAGCTTTAGTTAAAGATACATAAGTGCATAGAAATATAGATGTATATAAGATGGAAAAATGTATGTAAGATGTCTGAAAGGATGTTTTCTACATGATTAATAGTGTCTCTGGATGGTGGGATTCAAGTTTTTTTAATTTAGGGCACCTGGGTGGCTCAGTGGGTTAAAACCTCTGCCTTCAGCTCAGGTCATGATCTCAGGGTCCTGGGATCAAGTCCCACACCCGGCTCTCTGCTCAGCAGGGAGCCTGCTTCCTCCTCTCTCTCTGCCTGCCTCTCTGCCTACTGGTGATCTCTCTCTCTCTCTGTCAAATAAATTAATAAATAAAATCTTTTTTAAAAAGATTTTTTAAATTTATTCTTTTTACTTTATTGCTCAAGTTATTTACATCTATTATTTTCCACCAAAATTTGTAAAATGGTCTTCAAAATATTGTTTAGTGATTATCAGAACATTTTCAGTAAATACTTTTTTT
>PISX010014729.1:18620-52095 GCA_004024625.1 Mellivora capensis
GGTCTCAAAATTCTGTGACAGATTTTTGGTCAAGTTGTTTCCATTAAAAAGTACTGATTTTAAAAACTAATAACTTAAAACTGCCACACACACAAAAAAACAAATGGTCCACAAAACATTCTCCTTTCCTTCTGAAGGTTTTACGATGCATTGTTATCATTAACCAGTCTTTTACTATTAAACTTAAATGGCCAATTGATACAAACAGTTCTGAGACCGTTCTTCCACCACTGATTAAGACTGGGGTGGCAGGTATTGGGGATAATATTCATTTAGCCTTCTGAGCTTTCTGGGCAGACTTGGTGACCTTGCCAGCTCCAGCTGCCTTCTTGTCCTTCAGTAAATACTTTTTAAAAAATGCTATTAATTTTTGGGACACCTGGGTGGCTCAGTGGGTTAAAGCTTCTGCCTTCGGCTCAGGTCATGATCCCAGGGTCCTGGGATTGAGCCCCGAATCGGGCTCTCTGCTCCGAGGGGAGCCTGCTTCCTCCTTCTCTCTCTCTCTGCTTGCCTCTCTGCCTACTTGTGATATCTGTCTGTCAAATAAATAAATAAAATCTTTTTAAAAATGCTATTAATTTTCAATATACATTAAATTTTTCAAAACATCCTTCCAGAAGTGAAAGATGATGCTCTCTATTTGAAAAATCTACCAGGTGCCTGGGTGGTGCAGTTGGTTATGCCTCCGACTCTTGTTTTCAGATCATGTCATGATCTCAAGGTGGGGAGATCGAACCCCTCATCAGGCTCTATGCAATCAGTGGGGAGTCTGCTTGGAATTCTCTCTGCCTCTTCCTTTTCCTCTTCCCCCATTCTCTTTCTCTCCCTTTCTCTCAAATAAATAAATAAATCTTTTTTTTAAAAAAGGAAAATACTATGCAAGAGTAATATTTTTTCTCATGCTTTTATTTAAATTTGAAATTTTGCAGTTAAATCAAAAGAAAATCTAAGACTTAAAAAAATGTAGTACTGTTGTTTTCCAATAGTTTTAATTTGGCATTCTGATCTCCATATTTTTATTTTGTTGCAAATATATTATTCCATTTCAGTGAAATTAAGCTGTTATATATACATACATATACAAATACATTTTGTGAACAACAGCAGTGATGTCATGAATTCTTTACAGATATTTTGTAACTATATAATTATAATTCACTTTAAAAATAAACATTGTATATATGAAATGCCTAATATATGATTATAACAAAATATATACTATATATAAAATACAAATATATTAATAAAATACATGTATATACTATAATTATATATAACATAAAATATATAAAATAATCATTTCTTTAATGAATTATTCTCTCTTTATGTATATATACATACACAGATGAGAATGCATTAAGGAAGTCAATCCTCAAAGGGCATAGTGTCAATTTAACTCATCTTTTTTCATAATATTACTTAGATACATACAAATATAAAACTAAGTACAAAATCATTATCCTTGTAATTGCCTTATAACTAAAAGCAATTCCAAGGGCATTAAATAAATGCAAAACCACAAGGCCGATAAAATCCAATGCAGTATTATTTTTAACATGCTGGATGATTTTATTTTGCCTAAACTAAAGAGTTGAGGTACATAGTAGAAATATGTAATCTCTGGTAGGGTTCTGCATTAAATTTGTGTCTGTATTTCAACTTCAGTATTACTATTACTGGTCTTGTATGTCATATAATGATAGATGTACTGTATATAAAACACTTGTTCTAAAACTCTGTTTGCTACTCTCGGATTATTGAAACTCAAACTTTATCAAAACACTACACAGAAGCAATGCCCAAACACCAATTTTAATGAATCATTTGCTATATATGTAAGGCTTTCTTGTTCACTTAAAGATAATATTGGTAGTACTGCCTTATTGATAACTGCATTAAATAGACATCTAATTCAATTGTTGCTGCCACTGAGAATAGAAAAATTCTGCACTGTCTTTTTAGCATCACACCTACTTCTAATGAAATGGAGCATGCTGTCTTCCATAAAATCATGATCCCTTCACTATGTCGGTCTCCAACATAAATGTGGCATTCATCCTTAACACTGAGATGCAATTTAGCTTTTATTTCCATTTAATACATCCACAACAAAAAATGCAAGTGATAGCACTGAATTTGAGTGACAGAACTTAGTTTACAGACGAAAGCGAAAATGAACTTTTGGGATTTCATCAAGATCAAAAGCTTCTGCACAGCAAAGGAAACAGTCAGCAAAACAAAGAGGCAACCCAAGGAATGGGAGAAGATATTTGCAAGTGATAGTACAGAATATATTCATGTTGCTCTGTTTCTAGAACCATTAAAAAATTAGAAAGTTAATGTAGAGGATTATAGATACCAGAACATGGGTTGCAGAATGTGTCCCAGGTTGAGAAATCTTGGTTTAATGGGAGACATGAGTTTAAGACTCAACTTTCCATTTATTACTTCAGAATTTTTACTGAGTGCCTCTTGGGTCCTAAGCAAGTGTTAGGTGCTGGTTGAGTGGAAAAGACTTGTTCCAAGTCTTCCTGGATCATGAAATGAAATAGGAATTAATGTAATGGGAGGAAAGTTAGACTCTTTCCCTTGACTTGTGACTTGAACTAGCTATTGCGTAAACTCTCTAGCCTCAGCTTGGTTGGCTAAACAATGGGGGCAGTACCTACGCTTACCATCAAGATGACTGTCCTTCCAAGTTTTAAGGTACTGGACAAAAGGAAAACATGGTCCGTCGCGCTGACTTAGGCCAAGTTAAATCAACTTCAGGATAACTACTGGTAAAGCCATTTGCAAACTAGTTCAACCTCCTTCACAGTACAACCATTACAGTCAGCACTATGAGTAAGTTGAACGTTTTTGTTCCCATTGAAGCTAGCCTGTTTGAACTCTCACTCCCAAATAATGGTCGCGATGACATCGGCATGCTCGTTATTGTAATCCGTCCTGCCTGGAAGGGGACGTGGCAGTGAGCTAGCAGCTGAGTGGGGCATTACAAAAGGATAGGGATGGTAACAGAAAAGCACCTACTTTAGCTGACATTCCAAGAAACTTTTCAAGAGAGGTAGCACGTGGTTTCCTAGCTTGGAGCACCGCCAGGATTAGAATTGCCAACCATCCTGCTCTGGTGGAACAGAGCCTGACTGCTGTAATGATCATCTTGACTTCCATCTGAAAGACATCATGTCTCACAAGCCAAGGGTCAAACACTTGCATCGCAACACTCGAGGAATTAGCGAGGTAGTAAATCATTGCAACACTTTCTGCAAGACAGGGTTTGCTCTAGTTTGCTTTTGGTGTAGAAAAGCATTTGAAGAGCTTGAACTGCTAATGCCCTGAGCTTACTTTCACCCCAAAGCCACTTTCCTTACCATTAATAGTATTGTGCTTAAAGAGCGCTAATTTTAATATTCGCCTAAGAAAAACATACTTACAAAGGTAAATCTGCTGATGGGATAAATTATATCTTTCGTGTGTATATGTTTGTGTGTGTGTGTGTGAGGGGGTGTTTAACCAGAAACTCCAAATGATGACCATTGTTCTAGCACAATGCTCAGCACATAGTAGGTTCACAATAAGTATGTGATGAGTCTATGAAATAAACTCTTCTAATATTCAAAATAATCAAAAGATGAATTTTATGGCTCCCCATGTCTCAAATGGCCTACAATCAGTTTTTGGATCAAGGTAATGTTTACATAAACAATTTTAAATTATATCTATTTTGACTTTTAAATCCATATGTATTGCTTCCTGAGTTTGAAGGTAAAATAAGCTTTCCCTGGAAAGAAATTTAAAAATATGCAAAAGTCAGAACTGGATTAGTAACTATCAGTATTTGGCTTACCCATTAATAACACAATAGGATTAACACGCAGATGCATTTCCCAATTTTAATGCATGTATATAATTTAAATTGTACATATGTGTCCAGTAGTAGTACAATGTTGCCATTGGTTGCACTAGGCTGTTCTGTCCTTGTTGCTTCCTGATGTTACCAAGAGTGCAATCTACTCTGAAAAATAGGGGAAATATTGTCCACAATAAGTCCAGATATAGCATCAAGCAAATATATTAAATTAAATTAAATGTTTAATATAAAAGCACATTAGCATGTTATGTCTTTAAGAAAAGTCTACTAAGCCAATTTAGTCTTGGGTCAACCCAATTCATCAAGAAAGGGCATACAGGACTAAGAATGCTGTAAAATGGTTTCTCTCCCCATCCCCGCCCTTTAGTATAAGATATTGCTCATTTATGTCCTTTTTATTCAATCTTGTTCTTCTGGCCTTGCAGCATAAAGCAGAGATGCCTGGAAACCTTATTTAAAAATTTGGGAAAAGCAGTGCAGGAAAGTGTAAAGATATTAATGTGTTTCATTAATTGTAGAGAGTATAACCTCATTTACTCAACTGCCCTGGGGACATTGTTGCTGCTTTAAATGGAGGGCAACTGGCAAATTGGGAACCAATAGTCTTAATGCCTAAAACAGAGCTTCTAGTTCAGAGACAGAAAGCCATGTTCCAAAGAAAGCAGTCTCTGCTTTGCCCCTTTAAAGCTGAACAAAATGCAGTACAGCTGAAAAATGCAAGGGAACAAGAAACAGCTGTGAAATCCTGGGGAAAAAAAAAAGAAAAGTCTGAGTAAAAGTGGAATTTTCAATAACTGCATCAGCATTATCTTTCCCAGTGGTGATTGCCAAAACTGTGTTTGTTTATAGTTACTTGAAGATAAAGAACTAACTTTGAGCTGAGGGAGAAATATTATATTTCCCTGAGAAATAAAAGTGTTTGAGATTCTCTTGCAAAGTCTGGAAATCGTGCCAAACGGGCCTGCTGTGGGGTATTTCCTGCCTCATTTCGCAGCCTTGAGGGTTCGTGAAAGGCTCCAGAAAAACAGCACTATTAAATTGTGCTATTAATTTGGGGAAAGTTCAGGGGTGGGGATGAGATCCTCAAATGCAGTTTGCCGAAGTAGACTTGAACCTGAAAAGTGGAGTGTCTTGCTCAAGCTGAGTTTCTTCCCGATCAGCCTCGTGGTTTGGGGGAAATATTGATGACCCATGGTTTTGAGCCTATAATCCATTCCCTCATGAGTCATGCTGTTCCCACCAGGTTCTGTCAAATTATTTTATAGAGCTGTAAAGAAAGACAAAGTCAAACTCTTTCAGGCCGTGTACGAGATCCTCCTTGCTTCAGCATTGGCTCTGAAAACCTTCTTTGACTTCCTCAGCATCTTTCTCATGAGCCGGTCCTTTTGACGGGGTGCTTTACTTCTGGCTCTAACTGAACCATGCTGTCTGGATGCACAGATGGTTAGAGCTCTGGGACTCCTGCCCCTAGCACAGAGCTTTGCATTTGGCTGGTGCCGATGCATGTTTCTCCCCTGAACATCCAGGCCACCACAGGCAACCGTGGGATGCTCATTGTCGAACACATATGCAGCCCCTGTGGATAAAAATGGTCCCTCGCCCCCTTTTGGAAATGCTTCGTAGTCCCTAATTTGCTTTCATAGAGCATATGTGTAATAAGATTTTTTTCCTTGCCTGTAATCTTCAAATGAGACAGTCTAACAATATGGAAAAAACACCTAGAGTGTGAGATCAAGTTTCAGATGAAAGGGATTCAAGCACTTCTTGTGATCTCCTATTAAAGGCCCTGTACAGTACAGTGTTTGATAACAATGAGTAGGAAATAATTCCTTTCTCTAAGGAGCTTACAAGAGATGGCAAGAGATAGACATGCCCACTACAGTTGATTTTTATCAGCTAGATTGTGGTAGCTAGTGTGGAACCCTGAGGAAGGGTGATTGGTTATGACCGGTTCCCCAGAGACGTGGCAGTGAATGGTGACCTTGAAGAACAGGTGAATTTGATAGGAGGCATCAAAGGATGGGGAGTAGCAGGAGGAAGAGATAAAGTAAGGAAAGATGCAGAATTGCCAGAGGCTATTCGTAGCTAAGCCCAAGGAGAGTTAGGGAGGTAAAGAATGTCAGGGGAAACGTGCTGAAAGAGAAGACAACGAGTCTTCATTTTTGGGGGGGGAGTTTTTGGGATATCGCAAGGATGCAGCAGCTTCTACTGATCCCCAGGAGGTGAAGCTGGCAGAGCCCACTGTTGTGGGATGCTGTCGGGGCCAGAAGTGGGAGGGTTGTGGCTGCTACTGAATGAGAACCCAGGACCACAGAGCTCCATGGGACTGCTAGGCAGTCAGCCTGGGCCTGGTGTCCACCCTCCCCTGGGAAAGCACAGTGGTTGCCCTGTCTTCATACACGACCTGACACAAGTCTCTGGACAGTTGACTCATCCAGAGGACAATTGGATGCCACAGGGAAAGGAAAACAAGATAAACAAGAAATGTGCAAATTAATAAGCTTACGTTCTAGATAAGGGGAGATGTAACACCAACATAAATAACAGCTCATTTGTTTCATCGGCACGGGGCTAGTAAACTTTTACTGAGCACAGGTACAGAGCCAGGAAGCAGAAACTCCAAGTTTGATAGAACACTTTCCTTTAAGGATCTCCAGGTGGAAAGATATGTACAGAAACAAATTGCAAAGGGCACCTGGGTGGCTCAGTTAAGCCTCTGCCTTCAGCTCAGGTCATGATCCCAGGGTCCTGGGATGTAACCCCAAGTCTGGCTCCTGGCTCAGCAGGGAGCCTACTTCTCCCTCTCTCTCTGTCCCCTCCCACACTTGTGGACACGTGGGAGAGCTTTGTCTCTCCCTCTCAAATAAATAACACACACACACACACACACACACACACTAAAGAAACAAATTGCAATCTAATAGGAGAAGGGATTCAAGGACTTTTGTTTCAGACACCTCTACACCCTTAAAAATTGTTGAGGACCCTCAAAGATGTTTTATTTATATGGATTATATCTATCAGTATTTCTCCTATGAAGAAAAGAAGGAAAAACATTTAAAATGTTTACATATGAAATTTATTTTTAAATGACAAAGCTCATCACATCTTACTTTCGGAGTGGTGATATCATCCCATCTCATGTAGCCTCTGGAAAACTCCACTCTATACCTGTGAGGAAATTAGGATGAAAAACACAAATCTTATTTTAGTGTTTTCAAGAAAATAGTACTGACCTCACAGATCCCCCAAAGCATGTGGGGAACTATTGTCAGCTTCTTGGACCACAACTTGAGAATCATCATAATAGGACAAGAGCTCCAATAAAGAAAAAAAAATGGATATACTGTTACTGGACCCCAGATTGTGGAACTGTTGATACAGTTTGAAACACATGAATTAATAAGAAATGATACAGGTTTCAGTCACACATCATCTCATTTAGCATTCAAACTACCATATTAGATGTAATTTAATACCTGTATTTTATAGACGGGAAGCCTCTGAAGGGTTATAAATACACTAGTCAGAGATAAGCAACAAGTTAGTGGCAAATCTGGAATCCAAACCAGACCCGTCTTACCCCCAATTCACAACCATGATTCCATCCAGCATGTCAGTATATAATTAAATAGCAACATCCAATTCTTAATTAGTCCTTACTATTCACAAGTCCCTGAGCTAAGCTTTTTATGTCTACTACTTGTCCCGTTTAATTCTTACAACCTTAGAAGGTAAGTGCTATGGGGCACCTGGGTGGCTCAGTAGGTTGAGCATCTGCCTTCAGCTCGGGTCATGATCTCAGGGTCTTGGGATCGAGCCCCATATTGGGCTCTCCGCTCAGCGGCGAGCCTGCTTTCCCTTCTCGCTCTGGCTACTTGTGATCTCTCTCTCTCTGTCAAATAAATAAATAAAGTCTTTAAAAAAAAAAAAAAAGATTCTCCCTCTGCTCTTTCCCTTAAAAAAAAAAAAAAAGAAGGTAAGTGCTATTATTATCGCTATTTTATATATGGGTGGTCCTGGGATCATGGTCAGGTAACAGGTCTGAAGTTATAAAATTAGAGAGTAGTTGAGCTAACATTAGTATCCAGATCTTTCTGATAACAAAACTAAATTCTTGCACTAAAACTCTGCCTCCTAGAAGAGTACCTATCCTTTGTTGGTTTTTTTTTTAAGATTTTATTTATTTATTTATTTATTTATTTATTTTGAGGGGGGTGGGGAGCAGAGGAGGGAGAGGAAGGGGAAAGATTCTCAAGCAGACTCCCAGCCCAGCATGGAGCCAGGTGGGGCTTGATCCCACAACCCTGAGATCATGACCTGAGCCCAAAACCATGAGTCAAATACTTAACTGACTGAGCCGGACAGATCCCTAAGAAGAGTGACTATTCTAATAAAATAATCATAAAATAATAGCTGAGATGCATCATGTGCAAAACCTTTTCTATGTTAAAAAAAAGAACAACTCGTTCTCAAAAATACACACCAGTTTTCTATGTTTATTCTGATTTTGTATGTGTGTCATTGTTGAAGATACAAAATACCAGAGAATCAAAGTAGTGAGGGACCCAAATGGCATAGGAGCACAGAAAAGGAAAAGAAAAAATGATGGAGAAGCCATGGCTCGGGAAGAGAGCAGACATAAGCCATGTATATGGTAAGGGTTGGGTTGGAAATGGGATCCATAGGACTGATCTGTGTACTGGAGGAAATAGTTAGCTGGGGGTTTGAAAAGAACTATTCCTCTAATATTAAAAAAAATCAATATTCTTTGTCTTATTCAAAAAGGAGACTGGTCCAATTTCTTCCCACCTTATTCTTTCCTTTCTTCTGCGCTCAATTTGACTACAAAGTGGATTTCTCCGCCCATAGCTCTAACCAAGGAGGATGCCTCAGTTTCTGCTCCCAGTGGCAAAATGTCACGAGGGTCGGCCATCTGCAATGCAAATTGCCAGGCTTTGGCATCCAAGATTGATGTCCCCGTAAGAATGTGCTTAGTCGCTGGGCTGGAGCTGAGTGGAAGCGACACAGCTCCCTTCCCAGCCTCGAGTGCTTGTCAGGGGTAACAAAGCAGGGCGGAGGGAGATATGAGCCATGTGCCCTTTTGGCATCATCCATTAACAGCACGTGGTATTAATGCATCTAAATTTGGTTGGGGCCACCAAGTCTGGGCTGAGGGCAGATGGCATACCTGAGCTAGGGCAGAGGGCAAGGGGACTTTCCACAAACTATTCTGGAGACTCGTGAGAAGACGCAGAGCGCCGTGACAGGCAGAGCACCTGTCTGGGTCAGACTCTGATTTACATTCCCGGCGTTTCTGGGCAGCTCGGGGCGGTGTCCGGTGGTCTTCGGGCAAGGACCAGAGTCCCCCAGGAAAGCCAATCCTGGCTGCTGAGAACCAGCCATGTGCTCGCAGCGCAAGAAGGCATGGAACTTGAAATTGAGCCAGGCCCCTTAGGTGCAAGAAATTAACAAGAATGCCTGGAAATGATCTGGGGGGAAAAAATCCATCTGAAACTCATCTTTTCCTTTATATGGTAGTTGTTGCAATTTGGGGGGAAAAAAACCACAACACAATACTTTCATTCAATCCATTGCTGTCTGTGGAGTTTGATTTGCTGGCAGTGTTGTGCGAGAAGGAAACTCTCTTCTGCCAGAGACCCAGAGATCACAGTTGTGCAACCATGTCTTGGCTCATTTGCTAGTGAATCTTTCCTTAGAGGACTGTTTCTAAGTACCCCAGGAGAAAGGAAACATACAGCAGTGTGAAATAAAGTAGAACCATGTATCTCCTTTGGTAATTATAAATCATAGGGTCAATACAGAAAATAAGGTATTGGGAGGGGAAAAATAACTTCTTCGGGGAGTTACCAACTATCTAAATATCTAGAAGTAATGGCTGTGAACATTTTGTGTATGACTTCCTAGATACATACACGGGCACAGAGCTTATAACATAGAAGGGACACGCTGATTGCAAAAACCAGGATATAACAATTTTCTTTTTTTTAAAGATTTTATTTATTTATTTGAGAGAGAGAGAGAAAGTGAACGAGTGGGTGAGGGGTTGAGAGAGAAGCAAACTCCCTGGGGAGCAGGGAACCTGATGCGGGGCTCAATCCCAGGAATCCAGGATCATGACCTGAGCCAAAGACAGATGCTTAATCGACTGAGCCACCCAGGTGCCCTATAACAATTTTCTATCATCACTTTATCAGCTGCTGTGCATTGGATTGTACCCATGCATCATGACCAGCCCCCTTCCCCTAGAGCTGTGCACTTAGATTTGTCTTGCTATTAAAATATATCATTAATATCATTGTGCTTTTATATTTAGCTATTTTTCTGGCTAAATGGTTTTATTTGTAAATAGAGTTATTTGGGGATAATTTTTTACTCATTTTCTTTTGGCCTTTTTCCTTTGTCCTCCTAACCCCCAGATCCCTTAAATAAAATGACTTGGAAGAACTGTTCTTTTCTGGTCGACTTAAAGTTACGACATTTCTACCAAAATTCAAATTCTGGCCACCTCGTAAGCATGCAGAAGTAAAAGGATGTGGTTAATAATGAGATCCTGGTGTTGCTTTTTTTTTCTCCTACCATTTGCAGGTTGAGTTTCCATATCCATTAGTGCATGTACTACTGTGTGTGAACGTGTTATCCCAGAAACTCATTAATAAATTGGCCACTTGGACTTGGAAAAGTGTTTTTCCATATAAATAATATAAAAAAATATATGTAAGACTCCAAGGAGAGTGAAACAAGGCTTACAGAACCCTAACAATAATGATATTTAACATTATTGAGCACCTTCTATATGGCAAACAATTTATATACATCATCTCTCATCTGGTATAGCCCCTAAATTATTTATAGTTGTAATTTTTCACTCTAGACAGTATGGAGATTTTTTAAAAAATTTTATCATCATAAGTATATTTACTTTCTCAATTTCATAATGTATTAGAGGAAATAAAATATTTTGAAATTTGCTGTGTTGTTAATCTCTGTTATTTTATATTCCTACAGCATTAAAAATAAAAGGTAGTGAGATTATATAGGAAAGAGTGTTTATTTACCAAGAGAGTTATTATTTGAAGTAGAAGGTGGTCCTGTGAAGAGGTCCCCTGAAGTACTTACAAGGACATTACTGAGAGCCAAGACCAAGGATGACCCTAACTGTTCACTATGTTGAATTTTTTTTTATAATTTATGAAATTTTATTCCTTGATTGAACAATTAACATAAGGTCTGCTTATGATTGTTTATTGTCTGCCTGTGATAGTGAGTAGGCTTTCAGAGACATATGGATTAAAAGCAGACTCTCTTCTTTCAATCAAGAAAAATATTCTGGGGGCACATGGGTGCCTCAGTCAGTTAAGCCTCTGACAGTTGGCGTCAACTCCAGTCATGATCTCATGGGTCCTGGAATAGAGTCTCTCACTGGACTCCACACTCAGCTCAGAATCGGCTTGATGATTCTCTCCCTCTGCCCCTCCCCCACTCATATGCACTCTCTCACACTCTCTTTCTCTCTCTAAAATAAATGAATAAATAAATAAATAAAATATTTTTAAAAAGAAAAGAAAAAAGCTTCTTATGTAATAAGAGTCTACAGTGGTGGTTAGCTTACAGTAAACTCCCATTAATGTTTCATACATGTTTGTGAGTTTATAAACACACATGTATTTGTGTGTGACCCCTCCACCAAAAAAAAAATGCTTCTCTTGTTCTCTTGACTTCTTTTATATCTGTTTCTCCTATCTCCTCCCAGGGTTCCATCCCACCTCCTCCTTTGCCTCCTTACTTTGGTTTCATGTCTTCATGGTCTCCTCCATCTTTCTTCTGATGTGGCTTCTTGGCTCGGTGGTAGAATAGACGAGAGAGTACAGGAACATACATCCTATTGGGGGCCTAACTCTATGCTCTTTAATGTCCAGGGACTTCTAAATAACTTCTAAGTTTTGTAGAGGCCTCTTTTCTGGTTATGTAGAGTTAATATTGTTGTTAAGTGATTTTAAAAAATAATAATAATAACATGCATATCTACATAAAACAGTCTATTTTATCTTCAACCCTGGAAATTACCTAATGAACAAAAGATGTAAACTACATCTAAATAGATTATCAAAGATTTTCAGTTTAATGTTTTTTTTAGTTTTTTTTTAATATACTGATAGATTTATATATATCACTAGTATACACATACAGGCAAAACTATTCTATGGTTGCAGAAATAAGGAAAGTAAGAACAGTAGTTGTTCTTTGTATGGAGGATTGTACCAGAAAGGAACATAAGGAAGCTGCTTGATTTGATGAAAATATTCTCTACTTTGACTGAAATGTCATAGTTAAAAAAGTTTATCACCTTGATCAAAATGTGCATGTAAAGGTTTTGCAACTCACTTATGTAAATTACACCACATTTGTGTATAACAGGAAATTTCAAAAGAAAAAAAAAACAGACAAAATGTCTGAGAATTTTTCAAAAATGTTAAGTCACGGAGAAAAATCTTAAAAATCGATGGAGAAAAAAAAGGCAGATTATCTTCAAAAAAAGAAATATTAAGACTGATAAAGGACTTTTTTTTCCAATTCTTTTTTTTTCATTTCTTTTCAGCATAACAGAATTCATAGTTTTACACCACACCCAGTGCTCCATGCAATGCGTGCTCTCCATAATACCCACCACCTGGCTCCCCCAACCTCCCACCCCCCGCTCCTTCAAAACCCTCAGGTTGTTTTTCAGAGTCCATAGTCTCTCATGGTCATCTCCCCCCCAATTTCCAGTTTAATGTTTTTTAAAATGGTGCAATGACATACAGAGCTTGACAAGGATAAGGGCAGCGTCTTCTTTGATTTTACTATTATTTCCCAATAGTTTCATCACCCATACTGAGTTCCCAAGAAATAGTTTTGATAATTATTATAAACTTCATGTTTTTGTTCCTCCACATACATATGTTGAACCCCTAATGGGATGGTATGTGGAGGTCGGGCCTTTGGGAGATGATTAGGCTTAGATGAGGTCATGAGAATCCAACTTGGTGATGAGATCTGTGTCCTTGTAAGAGAAGGAAAGACAAAGAGCTTGTTCTCTCCTGGCTATGCATGGTCACTGTGAGAAGGAAGCCACCTGCAAACCAGGAAAAGGACTCTCACCTGGAGCCGAATTGGTCAGCGCCTCAACCTTGAGCTTCCCAGCCTACACATCGGTGAAGAATAAATATTTGTTGTTTAAGTCTTCCAGTCTGTGGTGCTTTTGCCAGAGCAGCCTTAGATAACTAAGACAATGGTTGTCCTTCATCTATTTTTTCCCCAAAACTATCAACTTAGTTTTCATAGTAGCAGCAACTAATTCTCATATTTCATCCATTTATATATTCATTAAAATATGGGCTTGCAATGACAATACACCTGAAATACACAGATTTCAAGCAAACACAACTGATTTTTGGTCAGCATAATACTCAAGAATGATACTCTTCCAAATTTTGCTGTTGAGCAGAAGCGTGCTGGCCCACTAAGTAGTCTTTTCTGCCCAAAAACATATGTGCTTTGTGTTTGATATCCTGCAACTCACCTGGAGTCTGGTTCAAATATTCTACTCCTTCTTTGACTTTGGAGGTGCCAGAGAAGGGAAGGTTATGTTCTCAGAAGAGGAACGATTGAGAAAGGAATTACTAAATCCTTCCATATGAGGTAGCATACATCCTCACCCTATTCTTAGTAGAAGCAGGTGTGTATCCAATGGTAGATGAAATAGTATAGGGAGGATCCATGAGACAGGAGGATGGAAGGACCAGGAATAAGAGGTGGATGTGTCAATCTCCAATGTCTGTCCAGGTGGAACATAAACCTTCAGTAAAGGGGGATAAGGGGAACCACCAATAGATGGAGGTATTGGCAAGTAACCCTCATAAGGAATGGGTTTGGTGAAGCCAGTCCTGCCATGATGGAGGTCAGAGAACTTCTATAATAAAATCTTTATCACAAAGTGAGAATGAACTCAAGAGGGTGTAGGAAATGCCAACGACTAGAGAATGAGAGCAGCGAAGAAAATGCTGACTTTATAAAGACCGCATAATGAATGACTGTGATGAGTTAGCATGGGTATCCTGACTTTGACGCCCATTCATTTCCTTTAATACTCAAAAATAATGTGATAATACTCAAATTGCATATTACTTGCCAGTTAGGATTCTTTAATTAAGATGGTATTTAATAATTTTAATAATTCTATGAAGGCAATACAGTTACCATTCCTGTTATTAACTGATGGATCTGGGCCTTGAAGACTTTTAATAACCCAACACAAATAGCCTGAAATACTAACCAAGGTCCCTGACCCCAGACCCCTTGCTAAGAACTGCTCTTATACTTAGTACTGTCAGGATAAGCATATACATTGAAAATTCTGATTTTTTTAACTCTTAATTTGGATGGTAGGAGGAATAGAGGCATTTGGGGGGACAGAAAAGTTGAGGGAAGTGCCCCTGGTTGTCCCTTGTTATATAGCCAAAGGCATTCCCCTTTTGCCTGGCAGAGAAAGTGAATTCTAAATTCCTCTCCACTCTCTCTATGGTCCGTATTAGAGATTCCGACAGTTACTAGATAAAGTTAAAGACTCATGTAGTGATCTTCACACTAATTGGACTGTAATGTATAGCCTCGGTCAAGCACATCTTTCCCAGCACTTCTCTCCGCAGACGGCAATCAAGCCATTTACAGAAGATGCATTGGCTGCCAAGACCCTAGAGCAACCTTAAGCTGCACTGGCCTTTTAGTGGAAAACACAATTAATTTTCATACTGAAGGGCAATTAAGACCAGGGTTAAAATAAAAATCTTTTGGAACATAGAATGTCAAAGATTAGATAGGAAATGTTTTTCCCACCTATATATCAGAAGCCCAGGAGCATACCAACTTCTGGATACTCCTAGTCAAGTTGCCAAATTTCTGTTTCATTTCGGTAAATGTGAATTGAAATGAATAGCTGTGTTAGCCATGATGCTATTCTGAAAGGAGATCACTTACATCAACTCCTTTACCAGCAGTAGCTCTGAAAACCACATGTGTGCCTGGACACCTGTTACACTGATACATTTGTAGAAACAACTACACAGATTTTTGAACACATGCACACATCCATGGATAACACACCATGTGTTACAAGTTGCTCTAGCTAATTTCAGCTCAGAGAAAATCTTCCTAGAAAAAAAATATTTTTGTTTAAATAAAAGGACACACCAAAAGCAGGGGGAAGACACTTCTTTAGAGAAGTAGAGATGTAGTAATTGCATGATTAATTGAAAGGGAAAAAATGTAGTAGTGGAGATAGCCTAGGGGTGGATTTGGGGAAGTGAATTAAAGCTACATCTGGGTCACTTACTTTACAAGTCTTCTAATTCTAGTCATTCAGTTAGACTCTCTGACTCTGCTGGTTCTGGGGATTTCCTTTTCAGTGAATTTTCTGTTCACATTTATTTTCACATTTTTAAAATGGGTATATGTTTTCTTAACAATTTATAGAAGATTTTATAAAATATATATTCTGGACACTAATTTTTATTGAGTTCATTCCTGGTAACTACCTTTTCCCAGGCTGGTTGTCTCATTACAGCAATATATGATTAGAATATGTATAATTTTGATAGAAATGTACCTTGGTCCCATCCACTTGGGCTGTAATGCTATAAGGCATATTGTATTGTATAGGTATTGTATACATATATTACAGCATACTGTAATGCTATAATGTAATGCTATAATGCAGAAATGTTATGAGATACACATGAGGGTGTTCACTACAGCATTGTTTGTAATAAGAGCTAATTCTTGCCAATGACTTATTATTTCCCAAGAACACTTTTAAGCTTTTCATTTGTATTATGTAATTTAATCTTCAAAATGACTCTGTGTGGCTTGTACTATTGTTATATCCATATAAGTGAACCAAGGCACAGCAGTTAAATACTTTCCCCAAAATAACAGAGGAAAGAGAAGTAACCCAATATGGATCAAAGCCCAGGAATTCTGGCTTTAGAGCCCACATTCAAAGCCAATATGCCAAACTGTCATCAGTATAGGACTGAATACATAGATTGTATTTGATTATTCAATGAAATATCCATTCTGTTAAATGGTAGATTTGCATAGATCAGCATAGGTAGATGTCAAAATGATAATACAAAAGCAAAGTAAAGCTAGTTTTAAAAAGAAATATATAAAAGGAAAATATAATTTAAAGAAATATAAAACTATTATATAGATATATTCACATACATATTTTGTTTATGAATTCATATGCAAAAATATGCAAATATGACTAGCATTAACACATGTCAACCACAAAAGAGAAGCAACCTCTTCAGCAGAGGAAAATGAAAGACAATAAATATATTTCTTTCCTTAAAAAATAATAAAGCTGAAGCAAATATGGCAAAATATTATATCTGTTAAATCTGGGAAGTGGGTATAAGAATAACCAATATATTATTTTCTCCACTTTCATGTTTAAAATGTTTCATAAATCAAAATTTTAGAGGACACAAAGAGGTAAGATCTGAGGGTCCTTTGTAAAAGCTATCATGATATACAAATGGAACTAATTTATGTTATAATCATTAAAAGTGAAGTGAAAGGGTTTGATTTACAAATGGGTGAGTAAAGACTTCTGAAAATTCACTTCCCTATACAAGCAATATTAACTTAATTAATTAATTAAGGGCTTACAACAATTTAAGAAAATGTTTATTCAAGAAAAACAACTGTATTTAAATAAAAAAATTAATTTGTCATAATCCCATCACTCTCCACAACAAGATAGCTTTGAAAAGCAATAATCTCACAACTGTAATAGCTGTGAAATCAAAAAGTCCAATAGGCACTGGAGTAGCCAAAACATTTTGGAAGTCCCTAAAAGCAATAGAGAACTATTTGCAGCTTGCTGAAAAGTCCACTTCCAGTGCTTGTCTACTTAACTTGGAAACCACTCTGTGAATAACCCTAGCCTGCTGAGTATTTGATGAAAAGAACCAGTAGCAATTGTTTAACATCACAGTTCCTGGAGGGAGTGATGCTAGTCAGAGGTAAAAGCTTAGGGCTTTCCCTGGCTCTGCACAATCAGGAAGGGAAGGCTAAGGCAGGGTGGTAGACTGCCAACCAGATCACTTAAGACATGCCCAGCAGAGCCTCTCACCACAAACTGAGAGACTTACTGGTTCAAAGCATTGAAGTAAATCTCTGTCTAATCATTAACTTACCACTCAGATAAGTGAGCAGACGTCAGTTACCACAAATGATAAAGAATACAAACTTTAAAGAAATAGTCAAGGAAAAGCACTAAAAAACAACAATAAAATAAATAGCAACAACAACGAACACTGGTGGGAGAGGGACTCTGGCTTCTAGAAGTGACATGTTACATTTTTTTAAAAATGTTAACTTGCCAATAAAATTTACAAAAATAAATGAAGAAACAGAAAGTATAACTCATACACAGGAAATAGGAAGAAAATTCAATATACTGACTCTATGGAAACTCAGATGATGGACTTAGTAAATTTTAAATCAGCTATCATAAATATGTTCAAAGAGCTAAAGGAAAACACACAGAATGTATTCAGAGAGAGAATGAGAACTACGTGTCACCAAATAAAAATATCAGTGAAGAGATAAGAAGTATAAAAAATAACCAAATAGAAATTCTATAGTGGTGGGATGCTTGGGTGACTTAGTCGGTTAAGCTGCTGACTTGATTTTGGCTCAGGTCATAATCTTGGTGTCCTGGAAACAAGCCCCATGTTGGGCTCTGTGCTCAGTATGGAGTCTGCTTCAGGTTTCTCTCTCTCTTGCTCTGATACTTCTCTCAAATAAATAAGTAAATTTTTTTTAATGAAATTCTGTAGTGGGAAAGGACAATAACTAATATAACATATTCACTAGATGGGCTCCTCAGGATGTTAGAATGACCTAAGGAAGAATCAGCAAACACAAAGACAGGTCAATTAATATCATACAATATGAGGAATAAAGTGAAAAATAACAGGCATTGGAGAATTATGGGACACCAATAAGAATGCCAACAAATGAAAAATGGGAGGTCCAGAAGGAGGGAGAAAGAGAAAAGGGTAGAAAGACTATCCAAAGCTATAATGGCCCCAAACTTCCCAAATTTGGGAAAAAAAATTCTTCAATCCAAGAAGCTCAATGAATTCTAAATGGAATAAGAACAAAGAGATCCACACATAGAAATATCTTAGTCAAATTGTTGAAGGCAGAGACAAGGAAATGATCTCGAAGTAATGAGAAAGACAACATATCCTCTGCAAAGGATCTCAGTAAGATAACAGTTGACATTTCATTGGGAATAGGAAGGCCAGAAAGTGACAGAATGGTATATTAAAAGAGCTGAAATAAAAGACTGTCAACTAAGAATTCTATATCCAGCAAAATTATCCTTGAAAAATGAAGAGGAAATTAAAACATTCCCAAATAAAACAAAAAAGATAATTCATAAGTATATCCACTCCACAAGAAAAAATAAAGAGATTTTTTGCAGGCAGAAATAAAAGGATATTAAACAGTTTCAACTCCATATGAAGAAATAAAGAGTACTGGTAGAGGTAAATACATAGATAAATATAAAAAACATTACTAATGTACTTTCAATTGTAACACTTTCCTTATACCATCTTACTAAAGATGCATAAAGGAATTACTAAAAACCAAGTTGACAGGCTTATTACATATATGCATAAATGGGAGATATTGTAGCTTTGGTTCCAGACCACCTCAATAAAACAAATATTACAATAAACTGACTCAAATGAATTTTTTGCTTTCCCAGTGCATATAAAGTTATGTTTACATTATAGTATTTATTAAGTATGCAAAAGAATTATGTCTAAAAAAGGGTATATACCTGAATGTAAAAATCTTTTCTTGCTGAAAAATGCTAACCATCAATTGTGCTTTCAGCAAATCATAATCTTTTGACTGTTGGAGGTTATGCTCAATATTGATGATTGCTGACTGATCAATGTCCTGGTGGCTGAAGATTGGGGTGGTTGTGACAAGTTCTTAAAATGAAATGGCAGTGGAGTTGGCTGCATTGATTGACTCTTCTTTTCATGAATATGACTGATTTCTCTATAGCATGGGATGCTGTTTGATAGCATCTTATCTAGTGTAAATATATTTTAGTGAGGAATGCACTTTAAAAGTTAAGATAGCAGCCTAGGACTGTTGTGACAGTTAGCCAAGTTGTGAATGGAAAAGAAAAGCTCTTGAAGGAAATTCACAGTGCTCCTCCAGGGAACACACTAATAATAAGAAAATGAAACAGCCTTATTGCTAATATGGAGAAAGTCTTAGCAGTCTGGATAGAAGATCAAATAGCCACAACATTCTCTTAAGTCAAAGGCTAATCCTCACTCTTTCAGTTCTATGAAGGCTTAGAGAAGTGGAAAAGCTCCATAAGAAAAGCTTGAAGCTAGCAGAGGTTGGTTCACAACGTTTAAAAAAAAAAAAGAAGCCAGGGACGTCTGGGTGGCTCAGTTGGTTAAGTGCCTGCCTTCGGCTCAGGTCATGATCCCAGCGTCCTGTGATCGAGTCCCACATCGGGCTCCTTGCTCAGCAGGGAGCCTGCTTGTCCCTCTGCCTCTGCCTGCCACTCTGTCTGCCTGTGCTCGCTCGCTCTCTCTCCCTCTGACAAATAAATAAATTTAAAAAAAAAAAAGCTGCAGTAAGTTCTCCAGAAGATCTAGTGGAGATCATTCATGAAGGGGGTGCCACTAAACAACAGATTTTTCAGTGTAGAAGAAAGAGCCCTACATCAGAAAAAGATGCCAACTACAGCTTTCATAGCTGGAGAGGAGAAGTCAGTGCCTGGCTTCAAGACTTCAAAGGACAGGCTGACTCTCTTGTTAGGGGTTAATGCAGCTGCTGACTTTAAGTTGAAGTCAGTGTTCATTTAGCATTCTGAAAATCCTCAACTCTTAAAAATTATGCTAAATCTACTGTGCCTGTGCTCTATAAATAAAACTACAAAGCCTGGATGACAACCCATCTGTTTACAACATGGTTTACTGGCTATTTTAAGCCCACTGTTGAGATCTATTGCTCAGAAACAAAGATTCCTTTCAAAATATTACTGCTCACTGACAATACACCTGGTCTCCTAAGAACTCTGGTGGGGATGTACAGTGAGATTAATTATTGTTTTGTTTCATTTTATTTTTAGCCTACAAACACAGCATCCATTCTGCAGCCAACGGATCAAGGAGTAATTCTGACTTTCAAGGTTTGTTTTTCAAGAAACACATTTTGTAAGGCTATCACTGCATAGGTAGTGATTCCTCTAATGTATTTGGACAAATTGAAAAGCTGGAAGAATTCACCATTCTAAATGCAATTGAGAACTTTGGTTCATGGAAAGAGGACTTTAATTATTGCCACAAATTTCTTATTATTTTGTCATTTTTCCAAACTTTTTATTTAAGATATTGTTTGTTATTTGACATTTCTAAATTTTACCTGGGTAAAATAAAAGTTTTCTGTGAATGGCAAACTCACACACACACACACAAACACACACACACACCCTACAATGCAGATACAAGACACTTACAGTTGGTATGTCACTAACAGATAATAATATAAAAATAAGGAAAACTGCAAAATTTTAAAAACATTTTAACAAGAAATAGCTTGCTCAATTTGCATATACACAAAGATACCTAACTCATATACATACAACAGGAGAATTGACTGATGTATCAGAGAAGATTCCAAAAGAGATTAATCTACAAATTTAGGGTTAATCTAATAAAAATATCATGAAGTTTGAATGATGTGTTATTATTGTTTAGGGTATTTTGCAATTGTTTTTAAAAAGTAGCCAAAATTCATTTAAATAAATATTAAATTATTTGTGTAGACATCTAATATGTGCTTGTATGTTACAAAATGGTATACAAAAATGCTCAAGTCAAACAAAAATGGCTTTATTATTTTAAATGTTTATATCCAAAGGCACCTGGGTGGTGCAGTGAGTTAAGTGTCCAATTGCATTCAGCAGGGAGTCTACTTGAGATTCTTTCTCTCTCTCCTTCTGCCCTTCCCCCCTGTGCTCTCCCCCTTTCTCTAAATTAATAAATCTTTAACAAAATTATGAAATAAAATGCTTGTATCCATGCCCAATTTCAGTGTTTGAAGTGAGAGTGGACCTTCTATTTAAATACAAATACAATACTTGTATTATCCAATTCTATATGGTTTGATGATGTGAAAATAATACATCCATAAGAATTATCTTTAATAACTATTAGAAAAATGCTATCTGAAAATTGTAATGCTATGTCTACTTGAATAAAACTAATTCTAACATCAATTAAATAACAGTATCTAAACCAAAAAAAGTTAAGTCAAAAAAACAATGAACTCTGAACAAAATAAAATTAAATAAAATTTTTAAAAATTTCATTAGGGAAGCCTGGGTGGCTCAGTGGGTTAAAGCCTCTGCCTTCGGCTCAGGCCATGATCCCGGGGTCCTGGGATCGAGCCCCACATTGGCTCTCTGCTCGGCAGGGAGCTTGCTTCCCCATCTCTCTCTCTGCCTGCTTCTCTGCCTACTTGTGATCTCTGTGTGTCAAATGAATAAATAAAATATTTTAAAAAATCACATTAAAGACAGAAACACATGCAGATGTTATGCCGTGGTTGTGGGCGTTCAGGACCGGGCTGGGGTGAGCTCAGTCAAACCCACGTGTGTCCCTGAATGCTTGGGCCCTCAAGGCCTGGCTCTTCTTCCTGGGGGTGCTAATGATCCAGGAGGTTCCCTGACACTTCTGGGCCTCCGTGGGCTGCTGGTGGAGGAGCAGGAGTAAAAAGACCACTTGGGAAAGCCTGGAAGTTGGACTCTGCCTTAGCCAACATTTGCCTGTTGTGATAATTTTCTTTCCGTAACTCCTTGAGGTTTCTCTCAGTCAGCACAGCTACCATCCAGCTTTCTTGAGCTGTTTTCTCATGGAAGAGGATCCCCTTTCAATAGTAGGAGGTATTTCTCTCCAATGTTCTGCCCATATTTTACATCATCTTATAGAAGTTGCAAAACTGATACAGGGGTTTCATGTTTCTACACGTGTTGGAAAGTTTCTTCTCAATTTCTAAGCAGTGCATTTCCTCCTCAAACAATTTTCTCTGAAGTTGAATGATGTATTCTTGATATAATTCAGGCAGAATTTGAAGCTTCAGCTTCAGCTGCTGAATTTTACTTTCAAGCTGTGAATTTTCAGGCTGCAAAGATGCTTCCTCTGTTTGGGGACTTGCTGTGTGTTCTATAAGCTCTTCATTCATTTGCTTTTCTTCCCACAATTGTCTGGCTAGTTCCTGGTTTTACTCTTCAGCACTTTGAAGGGACACATTGGAATCAACATCATCAGTGACACCCTTCAGATCACCCACCTTCAGAGATTTCCTCTTCAGATGGATGGGGTGATTGTCATTTTCTGTTCCCTCTTTTGTTCAACTTTGCAGTTGGCATGACCCAAATGATCTCGAAGGCGCTCAAGCCAGGGGATGATCCTCAGCCGGTTTTCACCCACCAGTATTAACTGGCTGACTTTATCTTTCAGGGCCTGTTGTAATCCTGGTTTGACTGTTCTAGCCTTTATTTCTCCTGCTCCTTTTCCTGGAATCTCTGCTTCCATTTCACAGTTTCTGGGGCAAGCAGTTCTGGACTTTCTAGAAAATGAGTGCTTTCATACAAATCATCCATTATTTTCCTCAGAAGTTGTTCTCCATCTTTCTCTGATGTATTTAAGATGAATCTGTCACCAGTCACTTGGGAAAGTTTAGGAGGCTGGCTCTTCTGTGAATTTTTCAGAAAGTCAACAGTGTTCTGAAGTGATAGCTTGCTCTGGTTTGGTTTCAGTGCTGATAAGCACAAGATTTCTAATGTGGGAAGATTGGCCTCCATTTCAGGCAGCCCTAGAGTTTCATCAGCTTCTGTCATTGTTCCTATATTTTCACTACCTTTTCCCAGACTTCAGCATAGGCAAAAGACATTTGCCTAGCACCTTCATGCTTCTTAAAACGTGTCTTCTCTTCACTGTCAAAACCAATACGATTGTACATAACAGGATCTCCCAGGGAAACTCATGGATATCTGGGACATGTCTCCAGCTTTTGGAAATCAACCCACGGGTGCTCTAGGACCAACTGGAAAGTTGATCAGATGGCAGGCAGGAGGCCATCCATGGCTGTGTAGGGCTCCACAGCTCTACTTCATGGCCAGTGTTCTATGGTTCTCAACTGATGCCTCAGAACCTTGGGGGGGGTGAGTGCTCTGTCTCTGAGGTAAACAGGTACCTGACCACCAGCAGAGAAAAAAATTAGGTGGGGGTGGAGGAGGCCAGGTAACTTCTAGAAAACAGTTCCCCATAACTTCGCCCTGAAATAGAAAGTTATATTACTTATAAGGGCAGTGGGGAAGGTGCAAAGGACTGATTGCAGCCTGGAGCCCAGCCACTCTAGACCCACATGGCCCTAAGGCAAACCTAGGGGGTCAAAGAAGGGCCAGGGCATATCCCTTTCTGTGCACAAGAGTAGGTCAGGGCAGGGTGGTAGGGGACCTATCCCTGAGTGGGGCTACTTCTTCTGATTTTGAAGCTTCCTTCTGTTGCTGGATACATGGCATAGCTCATAAAGATCCCAGGGATATATCTCCTCTGATGCTCCCTTGTCTTTGTGTGAGATCACATTGGACAGGCAGATGCCCAGGAGTGAAAGATCTCCCCAAAGGTATTAACAAACCCAGATTCCAAACTTAATAAGTCAGGAGAAATTAGTTGGAACTGGCAGAGTCATATAACTTCAAGGATTTTCTGTGGAGCCAATATGTCCCTGTTCAGTTGAAGTGTTCCTGAAAGAAGGTGACTCTGCTCCAAGGGTGACACAGTGACTCAGGCTCCTTCACTCATGTGGCCCTCTGTCTTCAGACCCTATGTCCAAGATAGGTCCCAGGAGGGTCTCTGGTCCATCTTCAGTTGAGGGTCATCTTCAGAAGTGGGCCTCTGGGGAGGAAGCACGTCTTTCTTTGGGCTCAGTTTGCCACCTTTTATTTCATTAAACCCTGCCTCACTGTCCTGGCACCTCTCTGGCAGATCCAGCTCAAAGCCTTCTTTTCCATTCCCATCATAAACAACTTGCCTTCAGTTTCTCAGAGAGAGACAAGAGAACAGTCAGCCGAGGCCAGCCTGGGGTTCCTGAGGGCTGCCAATGTTCAGACCACAGGGGCTCCATGGGAGGAGCTGACAGCGGCTCTGACCAGGCTGATGGTGCTGAGAGGAGACAGCTAAATGCCCACAGAGAGAGATGATGTTTCTTTTCCTCTTTTTTAATTATATGATTTTTTTTTTTAGGAGGAGTTTTAAGTTTAAAGACAAAAGTGATCAGAAAGCCAGAGAGTACACACATAAGCGTCCTATGTTTTATCATGCTTCACTTTATTATGCTTTGCTGATTTTTAGTATTTTACAAATCAAAGTTTTGTGGCAATGCTGTTTCAAGCAAGTCTGCAGGCACTATTTTTCCAACAACATTTGGAGACAACATTTGTCTCACTGTCACTTTTTTGGTAATTCTTGCAATATTTAAAACGTTTTTATTATTGTTTGTTATGGGGATCCATGATCAGTGATCTTTGATGATACTATTGTAATTGTTTTGGGGTGCCACTAACGATGCTTGCAGAAGATGGTGAGCTTAGTCCTAAGTGTTGTGTGTGGTCTGATTGCTTCACCAACTGGCTATTTCGCATCTCTCTTCTTCTTCTCAGGTGTCCTGTTCCCCTGGAACACAACAATATTGAAATTAGGCCAGTTAATAACCCTCCAGTGACCTCTAAGTTGTTTTAGGGAAAGGAAGAATCACACATTTCTTACTTTACAGCAAAAGCTAGAAATGATCAAGCTTAGTAAGGAAGGCATGTCAAAAACCAAGATGAGCCAAAACCTAGGCCTCTTTCACTAAACTGTTGGTCAAGTTGTGAATACAAAGGAAAAGTTCTTAAGGGACATTCAAAGTGCTCCTCCAGTGAACACATGAAAGGTAAAAAAGCAAAACAGCCTTATTGCTGATGTGGAGAAAGTTTTATTAGTCTGGATAGAAGATCATGCCAACCACAACATTCTCTTAAGCCAAATCCTAATCCAGTGCAAGGCCCACACTCTTATCAATTCTGTGAAGGCCAAGAGAGATGGGGAAGCTGCAGGAGAAAAGTCTGAAGCTGGCAGAGGTAGGTTCATGAGGTTTAAGGAGAGTGGCCATTCCCACAACATCAAAGAGCAAGGTGAAGCAGCACATTCTCATGTAGAAGCTGCAGTAAGTTCTCTAGAAGATCTAGCTGAGATCACTCATGAAGGTGGCTCCACTAAACAACAGATTTTTCAGTGTAGAAGAAGCAGCCTTATATTATAGAAAGATGCCATCTATGGCTCACATAGCTTTAGAGGAGAAGTCAGTGCCTGGCTTTAAAGCTTCAAAGGACAGGATGACTCTCTTGATAGGGGCTAATGCAGCTGCTGACTTTAAGTTGAAGCCAGTGCTCATTTAGCATTCTGAAAATCCTTAAGGATCTTAAGAATTATGCTAAATCTACTGTTCCTGTGCTCTATAAATAAAACAGTAAAGCCTGGATGATAGCACATCTGTTTGTAACACAGTTTACCAAATGTTTTAAGACCACTGTCAAGACCTATTGCCCATTGGCAAAACATCTGGTCACCCAAGAGCTCTGATGGAGATTGACAATGGAACCCATGTTGTTTTCATATCTGCCAACACATTAATTCTACAGCCCATGGATCAAAAAGTAATTTTGACTTTCAAGTATTATTCTTGAAGAAACATATTTCATAAGGCTATAGCTGCCATAGATAGAGATTATTATGATGGATATGAGCAAGTAAATTGAAAATATTCTGAAAAGGATTCACCATTCTAGGAGACAGTAAGAACATTGGTGATTCCTGGGAAGAGGTCAGAGTATCAACACGAATAGGAGTTTGGAAGAAGTTGATTCCAGTCTTCACGGGTCGAGGAGTTTAAGACTTCAGTGGAGGAAGTAACTGCAGATACGGTAGAAATAGCAAGAGAACTAGAATCAGAAATGGAACCTGAAAATGGAATTGAATTGCCTCAATCTAGTGATAAAGTTTTAACTTTTTTTTTTTTTTCGGCAAAAATCACTTCTTAGAGACAGCAAAGAAAGTGGTTTCATGAGATGAAGTCTACTCCTCATGAAGATGCTATGAAGATTATTGAAATGACAACAAAGCATTTAGAATATTATGTAAACTTAATTGATAAATCAGGGGTAGGTTTGAAAGGATTAGCTTCCATTTTGCAAGAAGATCTATTATGGGTCAAACAGCACTCCCTGCTGCAGAAAATCATCTGTGAAATGAAAAGTCAATCAATGTGGAGAATTTTATTGTTGCCTTAGTTTAAGAAATTGGCATACCCACTCCCATCTCTAGCAACTAACACCCTAATCAGTCAGCAGCCATCATCACTGACACAAGACCCTCCACCAGCACAAGGATTATGACTCACTGAAAGTTTAGATAATGGGTAGGATTTTTTAGCAAGAAAGTACTTTAAGTTGAGGTATGTGCATTATTTTTTATAGACAGAATGCTCTTGTATGTTCAATAGACTATAGTATAAACATAACATTCATATGCACTGGGAAGCAAAAAGTTCATTTGACTGGCTTTATTGCAATATTTGCTTCACTGAAGTGCTTCTGGAACCAAACCCACAATATCTCTGAGGTATGCCCATAGACACATAACGGAATGTTAGTCATTAAAAAGAATAAAGTTATGATATTTGTATGACATAGATGAACCTTGAGAGTTCCATGCTATGTGAAAGAAGCCAGACAAAAAAGGTCACATATATTATGTAATTCCATATAAATGAAATGTGGCAAATCCATAGTGATGGAAACTATATTGGCAGTTGTCCAGGGCTGGGAACAGGAAGGATAAGGAGTGACTGCTAATGTTTATAAAGTTTCTTTTAGGGGTGGTAAAAATGTTCTGAAATACTAAACATGTGAATAGGCTAAAAACCATTGTATGGTGTGCAGTAAGCTGGTAAACTGGATGAAATGGAATTACATGTCAATAAACCTGTTATTTAAAGGAAAATGTGAAGCTGACTCCTCTCACCTTGGGATGGGATGTCTGTTTGTGTTGTCAGTATCAAATTAACTGGACAATCACCAACCCCCAGAAACGTCATGCCATGGAGTCACAGCTACAGACACCTCATTTTTAAGTACAGATTCATGCTACTTTGCAGAGCTTCCAAATGCAGAGAGATGAGACAAGTGTCCTAAAGAGCCATGCTGTTGCAATCTTCTTGATATGACAAATTTTCACATCAGAGTTGAAAGTAGTCTCCAACATTCCGGGGAAATTGCATAACAGCCATGATGAGTCAGAGATAAGGGATTACAGTAATTGTTGAGGTGGAATGGAAATGGTACATGTCTGAAGCCCCAGGCTTGCTTAGACCTCTGATAAACTCCCTGTTGTTGAGTAAAGTAAAAGGCAGAGATTCAAGGTCCTTTCTTTCACGTGCTATAAGGTCTGCATCTTGGTCTGTACATCAACAGAAAGCCATTGAGATTCATCACTAAGCAGTCCCCGTGAATCTCTGTTCTTATCATCTGATGGCCATCTTTCTCCAATATTATTGATGGTAGAATTGCTGCTCAGTAGCCCTTAGAATAGAGACATATATGGACTCCTAACTCTAAGTTTGTCTTTGCATATTTAAATTAGATCCCCATGGTAATCTTCTACCCTTACTGACTTACAAGATAAAATTAATATATCTTTATCAAGATAATTGGAAGTGAGGTTAACTAAAAATATCCTTATAGTAGAATTCCTCAATCTTTAGTGTATGGAGCCATTACTTTTTGGTATCTTAAATCATTGACATTACAAGACACAGTGAGAGAAGAGTACTTATCTAGATAGTTTATGAAATTGTGTTTGAATATGATGCATGAGTGAGCAATAGACATTATTATTATTTATCTTATGGCTTCTCTCTCTGTCCTCTCTGCCCCAACATATAGTAGTTTCTGCTAAGTACATGGCAGAGTTCATGTGCGCAGAGTAACTTGGACAACTCTGACCAGTCTTTTCTTTTTTGAAATAAACAAAGACAACATCTACATGACTGGCAGTCACCATTTAGGATCTCAGGAGGAAAGTCAGTGTTACTTCACTCCTATCATTTGATTCTAGTCAAAAGCAGAAGAGCTTGACATTTTGGTTATCCTGTATCTTTTGTGTCTAGGAAAATGGACAATTTCAGTTAGTCTCTTGGAAATATAGGAAATAGCTTCTGGATTCTTCTTGCTGCCTTCTCAGACCTTTAGGGATCTCCACATTGTGGGTCAGAATCTGCTGCTGAGGTAGAAAGAATAAGAGCTCTGCATTCTAGTTATAACCATGAGCAAAATTTCTAGCTTGAATGTAATGTAAAGTATGGCAAAGTCATCCAGAATTATGACCAATATCCCAGTACACAATCCAACAACACAATCATGAGTAGAGCAGTGTCTAGAGCATGAATGGTGGTATTTATTGCCACAAGATATGAAGAGGGTAGATGTTTTTTCCAGCAATCCTGCTTTTATTTATTTTTTTAAATATTTTACTTATTTATTTATTTACTTAGAGAGAGTGAAGGGAGAGGGGCAGGTGGAGAGAGAGAGAGGGAGAGAGAGAGAGAGAGAGAATATCTCAAGTAGATTCCATGTTGAGTGTAGAGCCCAACACAGGGCTCAATATCACGACCCTAAGATCATGAAAAGCCAAAATCAAGAGTCAGGTGCTTCAACAACTGAGGCACCCAGGCACCCCTCAATCCTGTTTTTTAAAACTAAAATTGGAATTCATATAATCATGAAATCTTAGATGAATTTTTTGGTTGAATTAGTTTAAATGATGGTCCCAAAACGGTATGGCCTAATTCTGGGAACCCGTGAATGTCACCTTATTTGGAAAAAGAGTATTTTCAGATGCAATTAAGTTAAGGACCTAGAGACGAATCATTCTGGGTCATCAGATGGGTCTTACTTCGAGTGACAAGAGTCCTAATTAGAGACACATCAAGGATACAGAGAGAAAATGATAAGACCATATGAAAATGGAAACAAAGATTAGGATTTTTCAGTCCCAAGCCACATGGTGCCATTTAAAGCTAGAAGAGGCAAGGAAAGAATCTCCTCTAGAACTTTCAATAGACGTGCAGCCTGACCAACACCAACAACCAACAGCCTGGCCAACACCAACACCATGACCAACACTGATTTTGGATTTTTTGACTTCCAAGTTTTCAGAGATAAATTTCCATTTTTTGAAGCCATCATTTTTGTGGTGATTTGTGCCCGTAGCCACAGGAAACTAAAGCACTTGCTTCAATACCGAAGAAGTAGCTTTTTTACACATAAGTGCTTTCCATTTCTGTGGTAATGCAACCAACATTGAGATAAACTTGAACCATCCGGCAACCCAGAGTGCCATCTTTTCAAAGTCTCCTGAGTGGTTGGTAGAGTCTCGGCTCTGCATCCTAGATTAGATGCGTTTCCTTTTCACAAGTCCATATGGGTTCTTTAGCCTTTAATGAGAATCCTTAAAGCAAAAGTAATATTAAACCATCTCTCATTTAAACAAGAGAGTATTGTTTTACTCATAATACTTACTATGGTGATGATAGTACTGGGTTGTATCAAGGTTTAAATTCTTACTCAAGGCCTTGGACTAGTAACATAATCTGTCTGCACCTCTGTTTACTTATCTGTAAAATGGGGATAGTAACAGGGTCATAATTGGTATTTACAGTATAAACTTCATGCCAAGTTCCCTAGAACAGCTCTCGAAACTGAAAGCCTTCACTCTCAATATCATTACCACACCATGAATTAATTAAAAGAAAAAAAAGGAAAAACATTTAAAATAAATTGATTTTTATCTGAGTTCTTCTGGGACCTCTCTCAGTCAGTGTAAAAAAATGGTGCAGCCTAGAAGTTAGTTTTAAATAGCCAAAAAGTATTTAAAACTTTAAAAAGTCAAAATATTATCCCATTACAAAAAGAAATATAGGAAACTCTTACTATCAGTTTTACTGCCGCTAATAATTACTTCTGTTTCTAATCTGGTCACTTCTCCTCAGATATAAGATACAATTTTAATCATGTTTATCCCACCCCACTTTAAAAACTTCCATCCTTCTCCCTCCCTGTAGTAAGAAGTAAAATGGAATATACCAAGTCTTTATGCCTTTGTCCATGCTGTTTATTCTAGATGGAATTTGTGTGTTTTTCTTATTTCTGGTAAATCTTGCTTATGTTTGGTTTGTTTATCTATTCATTTATTTATTTGTTTGTTTGTTTATTGTAATTAACACTCCAGTTGTGCTGATTGATATCTGCTTTTTATTTATTTTTTTAAAGATTTTATTTATTTATTTGAGAGAAAGAGAGAGAGCCCAAGTGGTGGGGAGGGGCAGAGGGAGAGGGAGAAGCAGACTTCCCTCTGTCTGGAGCCCAACTTGGGGCTGAGTCCCAGGACCCTGGGATCATGGAACCAAAGCAGAAACTTAACCGACTGAGCCACCCAGGCATATATTTTTAGAACACTTTTATATTTACAGAAATATTAGGCATGTAGTACAGAGTGTTTCAATATATCTAGCCCCCAAATTTCCCCATTATTAAGAACTTACAGTAATTAGTATGATAGCTTTATCACTATTAATGAACCAATATTAGTATATCATCATTAACAGAAGTTCATACTTTATTCAGATTTCCTTACTTATCATGGAATGTCCCTTTTCTCTCCCAGGATCCCATATATGACACCACATTACACTTAGTTGTCATGTACTCCCAGACTCTTCATCATGTGACAGTTTCTCAGACTTTCCTTGGTTTTGATGACCTTGACACTTTAAGGGGTACTGGTCAGATATTTTATAGGATTTGCCTGTGTTGGAATTTACCGATGATTTTTCAATGATAAGACTCAAGTTATGAGTTATTGGGAGGGAGAAAAGAGATAAAACACTATTTTCATCAGATCACTTCAAGAATATGCATTGTCGACATGATTTATGGTTCCTGGTGCTAACCTTGATCACCTGGCTGAAAATGGTTGTCAGATTTCTCCACTGTACTCCTAGTTATTTGTAATACTCATTTTAAATGTCACCGCCTCTTGAAAGTCTTCTTGGATTCCATCAGCTCCTAGCCAGCCATGAAATCCATTTATTACTCATTAAACATTTGTTAATCACTTACTATGTGTCCATAAAAGTGCAAAGGTGAGGATGGAGCCATTTAAATGTGTGATAAATGTTTCAAGAACAAATTTAGTTATTTATGTTTCAAGAACAAATAAATAACTCCATGAACTGATGGTTTTAAAAAATGGTATTTTCTCCTCAAGTTTAGTAAATATTTACATACTGAGAATGTCTGATTAATGTATTACCATATTAGAAGTGTTACAGACAAAATAAATCAAAATGTAGGCCCTAGTTTAAAGCAGAGGTCGGCAAAATATAGCCCTGGGAGGCAAATCCTGCTAGCTGTATGCTGTTTGTTTTTATAAATAAAGTTTTATAGGAACTCAGACATGCACATTCATTTCTATATTGTCTGTGGCTGCTTTTGCTCAATTGCAGCAATTGAGTAGTTACCCATGGAGCCTCTATAACTTACAAAGTTTAAAAGATTTACTATCTGGCCCTTTACACAACAAGTTGGTTGGTATCTGTTCTAAAGCATTTCCTGGATGATGTCCATGAAAACTCATAACACTTGTTAGGTACAGACAGTCCCCAACATATGATGGTCCTACTTATGTTTTTGTTGTTGTTGTTTGTTTTGTTTTGTTTTGTTTTTTTGACCATACAGTGGTGTGAAAGCTATATGCATCCAGGTAGAAACATTACTGCAAATTTTGAAATTTGATCTTTTTCTGGGCCAGCACTGTGCTCTATGATCTTCTCTCATGATGCTAATCAGGAGCAGAGAACCACAGCTCCCGTCAGCCACACTGCCATGAGGATAAACAATCTGTACACTTAAAACCATTCTGTATCCATATAGTCATTTTGTTTTTCACTTTCAGTACAGCACTCAATAAATCATGAGATATTCAACACTTTGTTACACATAGTCTTTGTGTTAGATGATTTTGCCCAACTCTAGGCTACTGCAAATATTCTAAGAATGTTGAAGGTAGGCTATGCTAAACTATGGTGCTCAGTTGGTTAGATGTAGGAAGTACATTTCCCTCTTTGAGTGGTATTTTCAGCTTAAAATGGGTGTATTGGGATGGAACAGCATCGTAAGTCAAGGAAGACCTGTACTTGTAAAAATAAAATAGATTTAACCCTAAATGGGAGAGCTAGTATAAGACCTTACTGTATTTTTATAAGCAGTCTGGTTTACCTGTGAATTCAGAATGAGAATTGATCACTATGAATAGGAGTCAATAAACACATACTTATTAAAGACATGTTATAGGCCAGCAGTATTGAGAGCAAGGGATTTATTTGATGAACAAGACAGACCTGTACCACTAAAGAGTATAATTTTAATGAGATAGGACTGTTCTATCCTGGTAGCTATCCAAATGTGTCTGGTGACTGCTTGAAATCCAACTAGTGTGAGTTGTGATGTATTGAAATTATAAAATATCCAAGAGATTTCCAAAGACTCAGTATGAAAAAAAAAATGTTAGTCATCTCATTAGTGAAATATCAATGTTAACCATGTGTTTATTTTATTTTACAAGAGTATGTGATGACACGATAAAAAGATATATCATTTTTCCATTTCTTTGTGTCTTCCTCAATTTCTTTCATGAGTACTTTATAGTTTTCTGAGTATAGATTTTTAGCCTCTTTGGTTAGGTTTATTCCTAGGTATCTTATAGTTTTGGGTGCAATTGTATATGGGATTGACTCCTTAATTTCTCTTTCTTCTGTCTTCTTGTTGGTGTAGAGAAATGCAACTGATTTCTGTGCATTGATTTTATATCCTGACACTTTACCAAATACCTGTACAAGTTCTAGCAGTTTTGGAGTGGAGTTTTTTGGGTTTTCCACATATGGTATCATATCATCTGCAAAGAGCGATAGTTGGACTTCTTTGCCGATTTGGATGCCTTAATTTCTTTTTGTTGTCTGATTGCTGAGGCTAGGATTTCTAGTACTATGTTGAATAGCAGTGGTGATAATGGACATCCCTGCCGTGTTCCTGACCTTAGTGGAAAAGCTTTCAGTTTTTCTCCATTGATAATGATATTTGCGGTGGGTTTTTCGTAGATGGCTTTGATAATATTGAGGTATGTGCCCTCTATCCCTACACTTTGAAGAGTTTTGATCAGGAAGGGATGCTGTACTTTGTCAAATGCTTTTTCAGCATCTATTGAGAGTATCATGTGGTTCTTGTTCTTTCTTTTATTAATGTGTTGTATCACATTGATTGATTTGCGG
>PISX010014730.1:0-34739 GCA_004024625.1 Mellivora capensis
ATGGGGAGATGGAGAGGAGAAGGGAGTTGAGGGAAACTGGGGGGGAGATGAACCATGAGAGACTATAGACTCTGAAAAACAACCTGAGGGTTTTGAAGGGGCGGGGGGTGGGAGGGTGGGGGAGCCAGGTGGTGGGTATTGTGGAGGGCACGCATTGCATGGAGCACTGGGTGTGGTGTAAAAATATGAACTCTGTTACGCTGAAAAGAAATTAAAAAAAAAAACAAAAAAACAGATATCTATCAGCAATCCTCCATATTTTTCACTTGCCTTGATGACTTGGTTTTGAGTTTATTCAAGACTATTTCTCATGTGTAAGCAGAGTAGAGCTAAAAGATTTTGAGGTCCATGAACTGAAACTTAATAATATTTTTAAACTGTTTAAAAACACAGAGCAAACTTTTACACTTTAAAAACTTGTTCCTGTTTTTATTTTAAAGATAAAAGTTTATTTTAAAGATAAAAGTTTTTTTAAAAAAAAAAAACTCTCTTCCTTTAGTAGGAGATCACTATAATTATGGTTTTATTTAATTTTTATAAAGAATTTTATAAAGAATAATATAGAATCACATACTGGCTCTTTCATATTATAACAGTTTCTCATGGCATAGTTATGGGGATGGGCAGGTGGCTGAGCCTGCTGGTCACCCGCTTAACTGAGAGTTCATTTTCAAAATCCTACAAAAGCCTGGTAACAGCTTCTAAGGAAGTTAGTTAGGAAAACTACCTAATTCACATCCAAAACACATTTGCTTCCTCACACCTGAAGGTCCATTGTTTAATTATGGATATCATATTCAAATAGTACTTCTCATATTGGCATGAACTTAAAAAAAATGTTTAGGTCTATTTTTGCATTGAGTGCCACAGAACGCTTTATGAATATGTCTTACATCCTCCGTGTGTGTGTGTGTGTGTGTGTGTCAAATGAATAAAATCTTAAAAAAAAAAAAAAAGCCGGGGGAGGGGGGCACCTGGGTAGCTCAGTTGGTTAAGTGTCTGCTCTCTCTGTTGGACAAATAAATAAAATCTTAAAAATATATATATATATCTTAAATCTTGAGACCCATATTCCTTATTTGTTGCATTTTGTTTGTTTGTTGATTCAAATTAAAATGCCTCGATTTTTCCAGGGCACATTTCTTGAGGTGTAAGAACAGATAGGTAGAAAATAAAGATAAAATAAATACATATAAGGGGATTTAACAAATAGATTTAATATTAACATTTATTACTATAAAATACAATACAATCATAACATTGTAAACATTAATGAAATTAAAGTATAAATTTGTATATATTAGACCCCAGACATGTGTTTTATAAAACCCATACTTATAAAAATAAATCTGCCATAAAATAAACCTTAACAAATTTAAAACAATAGAAATCATAATGTCTGCTCTCATATTATAATGGAATTCAACTAAAAATTAATAACAGAAAAGTATTTGGAAACCAAAATACATGGAGATTAAGTAACACATAGGTCAAAGGAGAAACATCAATAGCAATCTAAAATATATGATCAACTAAATTCAAGTGAACAATTGACATCAAAATGTGTGGGATACAGTGAAAGCAGTGATTAGAAGGCAGTTTTTAGCACAGGATGCATATATTATAAAAGTAAGAGATATCTAAAATTAATTATCTCATGGAACAAGGGTAAGAAGTAAAATTTAAATGAAAAGTAAGTAGAAAAAGGAAATAATAACAATAAGGACAGGAATCAATGAAACTGATTATAGGAAATCAACAGAGAATATCAACGAAGCCAAAAGCTAATTCTTCAAAAAGGTTTAATAAAAATGGTTAAGTTCTTAGCCAGTCTAATTAAGGAAAAAAGAGGAAGGACATAAATTACAAATATCGGAAATGAAAGAAAAGACAGTACTAAAGATACTCTGAAAATTAAAAGAATACAGGAATACTATAAACAATTCTATGTCCACAATTTTCTTAACCTAAATGAAACACACCAATTCTTTGAAAGACATATTTTGCCAAAACTCACAAAAGAGAAATATGATCTGAATAAGTCTGTATCAATTAAAGAAACTGAATCAACAATTAGTAACTTTCTAGAACAAAAAGCTCCAGGCCCAAATAGGTTCACTGGTGAATTCTATAAAACATTTAAAATAGAAATAATCAATTCTTTATGATCTCTTTCAGAGGATATAAGCAGAAATAATACTTCCTAATTCATTGTATGAGGCCAGCATTATTCTAATACCAAAATCAAACAAAAAAATTACAAGAAAATAAACTGCAGACCAATATCTCTCATGTACACAGATGCAAAAATTCACAACAAAGAATTAGCAAATTGAATCAAATAATGTACAAAAAGAATTACACACCACAACTAGTGAGTACACAACTCAGTTATGTAAGGTTGGTTTAACATTAAAAAAATCAATTAATATAATCCATCACATAAATAGATTGAAAAACTAAAAAGAAATTACATGATCATCTTGATACATAAAAATCTTATGACAAAATCCAACACTCTTCATAATAAAAACTCTCAGTAAACTATGAATAGAGGAGAACTTTCTCAACTCTATAAAGAACATCTCGAAAAAACTGTATAGCTAATTTCATAACTATGAGATGAGAAGCCTGACCCTTTCCTACTAAGATCTGGAACAAGACAAGAATGTCTCCCATCATCATGTATTTTCAGCATTATACTGGAAGTCCTACATACTACAGTAAGATAAGAAAAGGAAATAAGAGGTATATCAATGGAAGTAGAAATTGTGTTTGTTTGCAGATGACAGGATCATCAATATAGAAAATCTGAAAGCACAGACAAAAACATGCCTGGAATTCAAAAGCCAATTATTGCAAGTTTTCAGGCTATAGAATTAATATAGAAAAGTCAAGAGGTTTCCTATATATCAGCAACGAAAGTGGCATTTGAAACTAAAAACATAGTGTCATTTACATTAGCACCCCTCAAATGAAATACTCAGGTATAAATCTAACAAAATATGTAAAAGATCTACATGAGTAAAACTATAAAACTCTGATGAATGAACTAAAAAAACAAGTAAATGGAGAGTTATTTCATGTTCATTGATAGGAAGACTCAATATTGTTAGGTATCAGTCCTTTACAACTTGATCTATAGATTCAAAGCAATCCCAGTGAAAATCTCTAGTTACTCTGCAGATACTGACAAACATATTCTGTAGTTTATATGGGGAGACAAAAGACCCAGAATAACCAACACAGTATTGGAAGAATAACAAAATTGATACTACCCAACTTCAAGACTTACCACAAAATTAAAGTAATCAAGATAACTTGGTATCGGTATCGGTGGTATCGGTAAAAGAACAGATAAATAGATCAACAGAACAGAATAACAGGAACCCAGAAACGGACCCACACAAATACAGTCAACCAATCTTTGAAAAAGGAGCAAAGGCTATACAATGGAGCTAAGATAGTCTTTTCAGCAAATGGCACTGGAATGAAAAAAAAAAAAAAAAGGAAATCTAGATACAGGTCTTACACTTTACACTTTCACATACACACAAAATTAACTCAAAATAGATCACAGACATAAATGTATAAAACAAACAAAAAACCAAAACTATAAAACTTCTTAGAAGATAACTTAGGAGAAAAAGTAGACGACCTTAGGCATAGTGATAATTTTTAGATCGAACCCCAAAGATAGGATCTATGACTGATAAACTGGAGTACATTAAAATTTTAAAAATTCTGGTTCTGTGAAAGACAATGCAAAGATAAAGTATATGAGAAGCCTCCATACCTTCCTCTCAATTCTAAAACTGTTCTATAAAATAAAGACTTTTAAAAAATCAATCAATGAATAATCCTTATTCAACTTTTACTGGGAATACATAATGGGACTGTATCTCAAAAGTAATTACTATTTTTCATTAAATAGAAAGATTTTACATGAAATTCTCTGTTTACCAAAAAGTGGAACATTATCCTTTAAAAAAATTATTTTTAAGAGAGAGCTAGAGAGGGGGTAGGGACAGAGGGGAGGAAGAGAGAGTCTCAAGCAGACTGCACACTGAGCAGAGGTCCACAGAGGCTTCGATCTCACCACCCTGAGATGATCCAAGCTGAAATCAAGAGTTGGATGCTTAACTGACTGAGTCACCCAGGCATCCTGAACATCATCTTTTTATTATTGTTGTAGCCCCAGAGTGAGACAGAGCAAATGCTCACTTACTATGCTTTCTGTATTGTACAAACACAGAAAGAATATTTTGTCTGTTATTGTGATGCACACTAAAGTTCACACTCATCCTGATGTTGTACTAACTTTTTAAGCTGTGATTTACCATCTACAATGATATTCTCTGGAAAACACAACATGTTATTTTAAAACTGCATCCTTTAAACAAATGCATCCTTTAAGAATCCTTTGTCATGATCCCAGGATCCTGGGATCGAGCCCCACATTGGGTTCACTGCTCAGCAGGGAGCCTGCTTCCCCCCCCCTCTCTGTCTGCCTCCCTAATTGTGATCTCTCTCTGTCAAATAAATAAATAAAATCTTTAAAAAAAAAAAAAGAATCCTTTGTCATGGGGTGCCTGGGTGGTTCAGTGAGTTAAAGCCCCTGCCTTCGGCTCAGGTCATGATCTCAGGGTCCTGGGATTGAGCCCCACATTGGGCTCTCCACTCAGTGGGGAGTCTGCTTCCCTCTCTCTCTCTCTGCCTGCTGCTCTGCCTACTTGTGATCTCTGTCAAGTAAATAAATAAAATCTTTTTAAAAAATCCTTTGTCATTGTTATCATCATCATCAAAAAATAATTCTCAAAACAACTCCCCAAAATTAAAAAAAATTAAAGAATCATAAAAAAATAATTCTCTAGCTCTGTCTAGGTGACAGTATATCATCACTTCTAGATGAATGTATTTCTAGTCTCTTGGCAGATCTAGTCCTATCATAAATATATATGTGTCATGCTATTGCAGCTTGACACAAAGCATTGATATTACCTGCAAGTACTTGCTCTAGTCCTATGTTCATGAAGCAAAACATTTTAAATATAAGGTGGCTTATTTCAACTAAAGAATGCACCAGTCCCACCGACATTGTGCATGTACTGTTATATATCCATGTGTGGCTTAATGAGATAATATTCTCCTTCTATTACTGTTTACATTTTTGTCTTTGTTTTTACTTTGGGAAGTCATGGGCCATTTTGTAAATTGGATGCAATCAGCAGAGGACCAGATGCCCAGAAAATGCACATACAAGCAAATGTATAAATAATTAGAGAAAACTCATGATATCCCAGAAAGTCATCCAAGAACACTGATTTAAAATAATTATGACACCTTAGATGTATTCCAAAGAAAAGCCCATAATTGTGTCCCATAATAATTTCATAATAAAATGCTTTTATTTTCTTATTTATTGAAAAGAACACTGAAAATTCCCTGAGAGCTGTTTAGCCATGATTAATCTAAAAATTTAAGACTTTAAAAAGTGAGAGAATGGAATAGGGGAAGACAGAAAAAGATGCTATGTCATAAGATTGTGATTTTTGGAGTTCATTTTCTCCACAGAGGAAGGAGGGGAAACTAATGATTTAATCACTGATTTATTTTTCACTCAAGTTCTGGCAAGCAGTAAGCACTCAGAAAAGCCAGCTGGGTTACTGATGTGGCACTGTTAGATGTTCTTCCCCATTCTCCCCATTTCTTACGGTCCCAGAATGGCTAGACTTGGAAGAATCAGTGTGGAGTGGCATGAGGGCCAAGGGCCAAGGGAGAAAAATGAATAGTCACATTTCAAATACATATGGAGAAGTTTTCCCACATAAAGTATTTTCTTCACGAGAATAAGCAGGAGAAGATAGTTGGACTCTATTAACTAATTGTCTCCAAATACTCTTTTAGCTTTACTTTGTTGGAGCTTTATTCAGGAGCAACTCATGGCAGAGTCCAGCAGAAACGGGTCTGGGGCTCACAGCCTCTGGTTTTTAAAACTGCCATTGCCAACAATTCATTGTGTGCCCTCAGTCAAAACATTAACCAATTCTCTAGATTTTTATTTATAAAACAGTACATGTTTCTCTTAACCATTACAAAGGGTAAGTATGCCTATCATAGGTTTCCTCCTGATCTGAAACTGTATCTATCCACTAAATAATGTATTGATGTGGCTTTTGTTTGTAGGATCTCTTCTTTGTCCAACTAGAGTGAAATATCTCAAAGGCAGCAGCAAGGATGACAATGTAGACTGAGGAGTCTAGAAAAAAAACAAATGTAGATGATTCTTATTTATCTTCGGCACTTGTGAAAATTTTGCCGATGTCTATAGCTTTTCTATGTGCCCCAGGAAGCAGCAAGATTGTAGAGGCTGAGCATGGACATAACACTGACTTGAGATTACACAATTGAAATACTAATTATTATCATCTGTAAAATTGCAAAAAAAAAAAAAGTTTCCCTTGTATGATCTCATTTAATCTTAAGAGAACACAGTGGGGGAGAAATATTACAATTGTCCCTGAGAGAAGCTAACTGACATGTTCAAAAATACAAAGCAGTGATGTCATAGAATCCAATCAAGATCCTCTCAGGAACCCCTCATAGCCTAGTTGTTAAGGAACCTCACATCTTGCCAACCATAACTCACTTATTCCAAGTGACCCAGAATCCCCAAATAAATAGAAAGCAGAAAAAGACTGCTGACTACGAGTTCAGGCTTCACAGCAAACTGCTGGCATAGGAATCCTGGCTCTGGGACCTGCTTTGTCATCCCAGACAAATTAAACTTTCTCAATTCCTTCTTTCTTAAAGTTAGGATAGCACCTACCTTTTACGTTACTTATGAAGACAAAATGCAAGAATGTAAAACAGCAAAGAATACTGCATTAGATGCTTACTTAATCTTAGCCTTTAATATTACTGACAATATATTTTAACTGCTGTGCAGAACAGCCATCTGATTGCTCTTCTGGTACAGAGCAATAAGTAGGAGGAACATGTCCAAGAACCAGGGTGGTATAATCAGCATTGGGCTGTAAAATGGTAAAAAGAACATTTCAGGAAAAAGAGATGACAAAGTGAACAGAAGGGATCCTGGAATTAACTCTGCAGAAACAACAGGTATATGAGAGCCTAGAATTAAGATAAAATATTTCAGTATCAAGGTTAAAATAATACGACCAAAAAAGAGGATATGAATGAATATGGAAAGGTTTGACTCTGAGTGGAGATTCTGCTGGAGGTGATGAGAAGGAACACCTGTTGAACTGGGGACAGAAAAAGAAGTCTAGGACTCTGTTAGAAAGAACAACTACTCAGTTTAGTGCTTTTGTTCCTTGGGCAAAGCTGGTTTAATTATGACTTCATTATCGTCCGATGGTGAAGTTACTGAAGACTGAAGAAAAATCACTTCAGAAAATGCTAACATGCTTGTGTCCAAAATTTTGTCTGGAGTGAATATTAGGAGGTAGAGTCAGAATGTATGTTAGAAACCTGGGGATAAAAATACTTTATATGTTTATAAAAAATTAAAAAAATTAAAAAATTTAAAAAAAAGAATGTATGTTAGACCCACAGATATGAATATCTACCCAGGCTTGCTCAACTATGCTGCTTCTCATGCACTACTGATATTTTCTTACAAACAATTATAGACCCTAGCAGGGGTACCAGCTATGTAACTGATATTTCTAATAAAATAAAATAAGATCATTTAAGAAAATCATTAAAAATGAATTAACAAAACATTCAGAGACAGAAGATAAAATAAAGCACAATGTTTTACTAATACATTTCTTCAACTGACACACCTAAACTGCTTGGTTTGGAGTACATACACACACACACACACACACACACACACACATGCGGAAAGCTATTATTCTTTCTCTAAACCTACTAAAGATTAATTTAGCCATCAAATTCTAGAAGCACTTATTATTTTACCATCTCTCACTCATCTTTCTCCTCTTTTCTTCCATCTGTAGGATGGACCCCTACTGATTTCCCATTTTTATCTTTTTTCAAAATCAAAAAGATAATTAAACTGGAAATTAAACATTTATACTTTCTAATCTTATATATTACTTTCAAAAATTTTGGAGTCCACGTTTAATTCAGGACAAAAACCAAGCCAAATTCTGTGCTGGATGCTGCAGATAGATACCAGGAAGAAAAGTATTGCACCTGTGCTCGGAGTGTGCACAGTTCAATCACCCTTTAGATTACAATAAAGCAGATTAAATAATGCAAAAGGGGACATATGCAGACTTCTTTTTGGCTGAAAAGAAAGGAAATCTATTGGAAATAATAACCATTATTATCAATTCCAAATCAAATCTATTTGGATTAATAAAAAAAGCATTATAAAATGGGTAACTGTTTAAACATTTCTTTAGTGATAGATATGAATTAGAATGATTAGGGTCAGAACGGGAGAGGACATCCCAAGAGAAGGAAAATAAAAATGAACAAAGATATTGAGATAGTAGAGTCAGTTATGGGATCCAAGAATAGGAAGCTGCCCATTTGGTTAGTTTATGCAGTTGGAGTAGGATAGTCATGGAAGATAATGGTCCAAAACTGGGTAGGAAGTCGAGCTACAGAATTTGTACTTTACTTAAGTAAACCTTTAGAGGTTTTAAAGAAGAGATTAGTATTCATTCCCTGTCAGAGGGAAGTAATAGCAGTTTGTAGACAGTATTAGATTGGGGAGGGAGGGAAGGCTGAGCAAAACAGCAAGATGCTGTTAAAAAGACTAGGTAGGCAGGGGCACCTAGGTGGCTCAGTTGGTTAAGTCTCTGTCTTCCGCTTCCTCAGGGTCCTGGGATTGAGCCCTGCATTGGGCTTTCTGCTTAGTGGGTAGCCTGTTTCCCCCTCTCTCTCTGCCTGCTGCTCTGCTTACTTGTGATCTCTCTCTCTCTGTGTCAAATAAATAAATAAAATCTTAAAAAAAAAAAAAAAGACTGGGGCTCCTGGGTGACTCAGTGGGTTAAGCCTCTGCCTTCGGCTCAGGTCATGATCCCAGGGTCCTGGGATAGAGCCCCACATCGGACTCTCTGCTCAGCGGGGAGCCTGCTTCCCCCTCTCTCTCTGTGCCTGCCTCTCTGCCTACTTGTGATCTCTGTCAAATAAATAAATAAAATCCTTAAAAAAAAAGATTAGGTAGGTGACAACAAAAGGCTAAAATCTATATAACATGACTATAGTGGTGATCTTAAAATCTATAGAAATTGGTCACTCAACTTACATTTGCAGAAAATGTTACAATCTGCACACTGGAGAATTCCACAGAGTTAGACTATCCAGGAGAAAGTGAAAATTTTTGAGGGAAGATGAGGTTTTCAGTTTGGATTAGCGAATGCAAACTGCTTGGAATTCCTACATAGAGATGTGCTTTTGGAGAGGAATAAAGAAATAATAAAACACACATTAGTAAGAGTCAAAAGCAATCATTTATTCTTACTAAAATCTATGGAACCACCTACACATCTCCTTCCATAGCCCACAAAGTACAGGTGCTCCCAGGGAGCAAAGTCAACAAGAATTAATGAGGAATAAACAAGGACTAACACAGAATGACAGTCTCCCCAGGTATTCAGAGCAGAAATCACAGCTGTTAAGTTAAAGAATAGAATTAAATCCCATTAGCAGGTAAGGGAACAATTTTAGACTATTTTGTTGCTGAATAATGAGAAAACTGAATAAATAGTTCCAACTTTTCCCTATAAATGTATTATATAACTTTATTATAACAGTCTAAAAATTGAAAAAATAAAGCACCTATTTTTCTAGCAATAACTGCTTTTATTTCTCTGTATTGTCTCTAAGTCTTTTTTGGTCTAGTAAACTTGTATTTTCATAGTTACAATTATTTATAACCCATACCATTTGGATTTTGTTTTTAATGTCTCCAAGATGCCATATAGGCTTTATATTTACACTCAGTGTCTAAATAATACCCCATCAAACACACCTGAGAATATTTCTAAATCATTCCCCTGTGATGGGAGGCTTGGGTTGTTTTCAGATTGGGTTCATTGTAGCTAATGTGGGGATGTGTATAAGTCTTCTTGTTATCAGTCTCTATGATAACTAGTACCAGAAATCAGTGGTCTACATGATTCTCTCTCCTGATAAGCTGGGAGCTCCTACAATGAAGACATTTTACTGTTCTCACTATTGAGCTCAAACATTTTTTTGTTAAATTGTTTTTCATCTTTTGATATTTTTTTATGATACACTTCTTAGGATAAATATGAGAATGAAAAGTAATTGCTGAGGAAAATAGATGTTTTATGTTTATAAGCATGCTATTAAAATGTGTCAACTTATATTTACTACAGCACTATGAGTCAAAAAACATTTATTAAGCTTCCACACTACAACAGCACTATGCTAAGAACCTGGAATCAAAGTCAATAACAAATAAATATAATTATTGAACTCTGGGTGCTCACAAACTGTAAATGGACATCTCTTCTCATCATTTCTTCTCTCTTCCTACGTGTAACGGATTTCATTTTGGAGAGAAGTCTCTTCCTCACAGAATATAGAATGGAGCATCCCACATATAGTTTGGGGGCATCCCAGGCCCAGCTGTACTCTACATATGGACTCTAGATATGGGAACCTTGCTCCACAGAATTTAAATCTTTTTTTTTTTTAAAGATTTTATTTACTTATTTGACAGAGAGCACAAGTAGGCAGAGAGACAGGCAAAGAGAGAGGAGGAAGCAGGCTCCCTGCTGAGCAGAGAGCCCGATGCGGGGCTCGATCCCAGGATCCCGGGATCATGACCTGAGCCGAAGGCAGAGGCCTTAACCCACTGAGCCACCCAGGCGCCCCCAGAATTTAAATCTTGAAGTAAGTATACAGTGATTAAAAATGGGTGGGTACACTCATTTCAGTGCGGTTCTCTGCTATAAAACCACTCTTACCCACATGCTACCTGACCTATGGGGTTGCTTTTTTCTATGCCATTCCAGGATTTTTTTTCTCAGTATCTCTTTAATATTGTGAGCTTTCAAGGTTCTTCCAGTCACAATATATGTATGTTTGCCAGTCACTGTTTTATGTTTGTAACCAGAGAGGCATAGGCGAAACTCGTAATTAAAAGCTAAGAAATGAGCACAGTTGTGGGATAAAGATTTACAACACAAACAGCAAGGAAAGATAACTGTCCCAGTCAGGAAGCTCAGAAAGTAATAACAGGACCTGAATTATTTAGGTGCACAGAGAATAGAAGGAAAGAGATGACAATGCAAATTTCCCTCTTCCAACAATTTGTTGAAAACTTTTCTAGAACTTATTTATTGAATATCTGAGGTCCTTAGCTTTCCAGCTTATGGGTTAACGTGAAAGTTATCTCAATTCACTTCAGTTAGGAGAAGGTCCCATGCATGTATTAATTTTAATAATAAAAAATTATACATCACTATACTAGTCTGAGCATGAATAATGAAAAATTGTAGTTTCAACTTTAAAACTTATCATTTGATGGAAGAACTGATTACATTTAAACATTATAAATGCAACCCCTAAATAGGCCTTCTGTAAGTGGTTTGGCACTAACTGGGCGGGGGGAAGCTTTATTGAGTCTGATGAATTGATTCCAGAATGAGACTGAACTGAGAGAAAAATTATTGGATTTTGGAATCAGAAAAACCTGAGCTGAGTACTGATCACATTAACATTATGCTTAACATTCTTCCTTGGGGAAGAATCAGTGCCATCCATCCAGCTTTTACAAAGTTTCTGTACCTTTGAGCAGAATGTTATAAGGAGAACTGTGTAGGCCAATTATGTTTAACTATTTCTGACATTTTGTTAAGTGAGGAATGGTACCAAAAAAAAAAAAAAAAGGGAAAAAAAAAGGAAAATCAAAACCACACGATCCCAATTACACTGTATGTTAACTAACTGGAATTTAAATAAATACTTTAAAAAGAAAAAGAAGTCATACTATCCCATTTTCTCGACTTATTCTTTCACACTCTCAGTCTCTCTGGTTATGGATGACCAATTCTGTTTGCTAAAATCTTGAGTCCTAATCAACATAATGATGTCATATATCCAAGGTTTCCATTTACATGATTTTAGGTTGTAAACCATTGCCACAGCTACCCACATGTAGCAAAACACTGTTCAAATTATGGTTCCTCTTTACAAACAGAAACATTTTTATGCATAGAACAACAGATAGTCATTAAGTACATGTTTTCTTCATGTCGTTTATAGACATTATACAAAAGAGAGTTTTACTGAAATCAGAATAATTTTTTTCCTGTTTAAGAAAAAGTACGCAAATGATTGTTTCACTAGTATTCTATGACATCCACCAGTTCGTTAAATTTATTTTCACTTTTTACATAATTAACTTCCAGCTTAAAAATAAGAACTGAACTCTTATACATCAGACATAAATACTTTAATATGAATAGCTTGACTAGACATAAATTCATGCCTTTGCAAATTATAAAAAAGTTAGGGGAGAAAATGAAATGTAAAGAAACAATCAGCATAAAATAAGTGTTTGTCAGAGATATAACCATACCACTTTTTATAATTTAAGTATGTATGGTAAATTTTCAAGTTCCCCTAATAAAGATAATACCTACAGAGAAGGAAGTGAGAGTTGGTGATTATAAAGCTGAGAAATATATGAAATAGAGAAAAAAAAAACTAGAATAAAAGGAAGATAAAGCAACAAGTTAATTAAAAATATTAATAAAATAAACAATTCTTAAGCAAGACCAATAAAGACTGATAAACAGCACAAATAAATAATAGCAGAAATCAGAATAACACTGTCACTATATTTATGGAATTTCAAAAAATAAAGAGAATACTCTGAAAATCTTTAAACTGATATATCTGAAACCCTAGATGAAAAAATGTAACTTAGCAACAAGCACTGTAGAAAAAAGGAAACTGGGGCGCCTGGGTGGCTCAGTGGGTTAAAGCCTCTGCCTTCAGCTCAGGTCATGATCCCAGGGTCCTAGGATCAAGCCCCGCATCAGACTCTCTGCTCAGTGGGGAGCCTGCTTCCTCCTCTCTCTGTCTCTGCCTGCCTCTCTGCCCACTTGTGATCTGTCAAAAAGAAAAAAGGAAACTTATATGGTAAAGCTAAATTTGCAATTCCTTGAGAAAAAGTGTACAATTCAACAAATGTAAAAAAATAATAATTCATGTTGAAATAAGTTATTACCTCCCTAAATAACAATTACCCTGAAAATATTCCAAACTGATTCAATATTTAATGTGAAAGAGTCTATAAAATTTGTAAGAAGTAAAGCTATTAATGGCATCAACGTTACAGAAAGGTTTTTAAAAAATAGGAAACAAGTACGAATTATAAAATAAGTTGAAAGATTAAATTTACTACATTAAAATTCATCAACAGAAATCCTAAAGAAACTGAAAAGAGACAGATTGAGAGAAAATAATTACAAGTTCAAAAAGGAGTACTGAGAGTATTCAGTCAACTTATGTAAATGAATAAGAAAAATAAAAACTCCATAAGAAAAGGAGCATATTGCATAATCAGGCATGTTTCCAAAATAAATAAATAATAAAAAGAAAGAAAGAAAGAAAGAAAAACAAACACAACAATGAATTAACCTAAGAAAAGGTGCTCAATTTCATTAGTATTCAGGAAATATAGTTAAAAACACCATAAGCAGGCACCTGGGTGTCTCGGTTGGGCAACTGCCTTCAGCTCACATTATGATCCCAGAGTCTTGGGATGGAGTCCCGCATTGGGCTCCCAGCTCCATGGGGAATCTGCTTCTTCCTCTGACCTTCTCCCCTCTCATGCTCTCTCTCACTGTCTCTCTCTCAAATAAAAAATAAAAAGCATTAAAAAAAAACACTATAAGCTACCATTGGCACGAACAAGATTATGAAATTAATAAGTTATACAATAACAGCTATAGGTAAGGATATTAAAAAAAGAGTTATACTGACCTACTGTTGAAGAGATAATTAAGACCTCTGTGGAAAACATTTGGGCAATAAACTATAAAATTCAATATGCATATAGCCTTTCACCCAATTATTTGGTTTCTATGCTAGATTATACTTGAGTGCTGTGCTGTCAAAAACAATACTTACTAGGTTCAAATGAACACTTGAAATATGGCTAGCTTTGATTGAGATGTGCTTGCTACAAAAGTAAAATACATACCAGATTTCAAAAACTTAGTGCAAATAATATAATGAAAAACACATCATTGGTGCTTTTATAGTTTTATACTGTCAAAGAAAAATTACACCAGAAGCAAGGAAGACTATTCAACACTACTGTACTAGGGGAGAGAGATTGAACACAACTATCCTGAAACAAAAGGCAGAAGAAATCTTAAGCAGTAGGGTGAGCTAGTGGACAAGTACAGGAGGATATAAACTAGAGGTTGTTCAGTGTAATATGGCTGTGTATGCTATATGGCACTTAGCTAAATCAGGGTCCTACTCTCTCAGGAGGTTGGGAGGACAGGGCCTCTATTTTTCTTGGTGATTATATTTCAAAGGGATAATGCATGGTCCTTGAGAAAGACAGCCCTTGGTTGTAAATTGTCAAGAGGCTGGAGGAAGCTTTACATCTCAAAGGGACAAAGAAAGAATTTGTAAACGGAAGCTTTCTAAAGTAAATGCTCCAAGAAAAGGGAGGTCAAGAACCTATAATTAGGAAGACACCTATCTAAAGTTTGAGCAAGCCAAGAGGAGCATTAGGCTAGTATATCAAATGAAAATATTTTGGACACAGAGTAACCCAAAATAAAGTTTATGGTAAAAATTATTTCCCTCTTTTTTTAAGTATTTTAATGTGGAATGAAGAAATCTAAAAATTAAATAACTTGGCCATGTTCTTATCTACTTTTATTAAAATAGGTACAAGAATTATCATAGCCATCACTATTTGTAAGAGCCAAAACCCTAAAATTAGCCCAGATGTCCAACAATAGGTAGAGAAATAAATTATGGTACATTTATGTATTTTACATACAGTAGTAAAAATTAATAAACTACATCTAGTAGTATAAATTAATACAACTATAACTATGTGGAATTACCTGAATATAGCTCAGAAATATAACACTGAGTAAATGAAAATACTAGAATAAAAATCATACAAAACAATTTGTTAAAAAACTTTCAAAAGCAAACCTAAAAACAATGTTTAGAGGTATACAAATATATGATAACTTCATGCATAAAAATTTAGAATAATAAATATATAATTTAGGACAGTGGTCATTCTGTGTTCCGTGAATGAAGATAAGTCTGATAATGTTCTCATTTTTATGTAATCCACAAAATCTTTTGTGTTGTTTTTTTTTTTTAAGATTTTATTTATTTATTTATTTGACAGACAGAGATCACAAGTAGGCAGAGAGGCAGGCAGAGAGAGGGGAGGGGAGAAGCAGGCTCCCCGCTGAGCAGAGAGATGCCTGGCTTGATCCCAGGACCCTGGGATCATGACTTGAGCCGAAGGCAGAGGCTTTAACCCACTGAGCCACCCAGGCGCCCCCTTTTGTGTTTTTTTAATTCAGTTTCAAAGTTGCATATATCTTTAAATTAGAAAATACTACATAAAATATTACATAATTGAACTTTAACAGAGATGCAAAAATAAAGCAACCTATATAAAAATTCTTCATACATTGAACAAAATAAGGTATCACTCAGTATAATAATTTTTATAAAAAATATTTAAATATGTTTATGTACATATAAAAAGGAATTATTTATAGGTAGGTAGGGTTATAGGAGTTTTTATGTTTTTTTCAGACATATTTTTGCTACTTTCTTTTATTTCTGTTATGGTATTGACAGCTTTTTGGTGATTAAAAAATGTGCACAATTAAGCCTTTCAAAAAGTTGTGTTTAATTGAGAAATTTATTTAACAAAATGCTATAGAGGAGAGATGAACCTAGTTCTAGATCTAGAGATGAATCTAGATTCTTTTAAAAGATCTATGGGATGTTGATCTGAAAAAAAAGAAAAAGGATTTGAGAAAGAGGAATCAATGTTATATAACATAAAATGGAAGCAGAGAACAGACTGCAGTTGATGGGAGTGAAAAGTAGCATATGTACTGTGCTAGGGAGAAAGCTTCAGTTGATGGGTCTGGTTTGCAGGCAGAGGAATTTAGACTATTAGGCCATGGAGAAGAAAAGTTGGTATCTAAGTTGTTCTTTGTAAGTTATCACCAGTCTCAAGCATAATTTTTCATAAAGTTGCTATTTGCAACTCCAGTCATTACCAAACAATTCTGTTAAAATTTAAATAGCTGGAAAGATCCAGAAAATAATTCTTCATAGATGTTTCTAAATTCCATTGCTAATGTGCCTGAAAGTGGTAATAAATTACGAGGCAAAGTAATGTAAATAATATAACATATTAATGTATTCAAGAAGAGAATGACCCTACATTAATCATGAAAAATAGAATATTAATGCTTCCAAAGAATTTTAAAGATGAATATTGCTGTAGTAAACTGAATACTAATTGTTACATAATTAATAGACATTTGTTAATATTTCAATATGAAATAAATTCTTGCTTATATCAGAATGAGTATGAGAAATTATTCCTAAATGCATAGTTTGTAACTAAGTTGTTGTTTCCAATATTAAGATTCTTTAAATAATTCACAGATTTTTTTTTTTAAACATACATATGAATATGTATTAGGCTGATATGCAGAAGGAGGCTCAACTGCAAATGGTCAGCATTGGAAGAAGGAATAAATAAGCATGTTTAAAAGCTGGGGGAAAAATAAAACAACAGTTTTCTTAGAGGGAAAAATTCTTACCAATTTAAAGGTGTGGATAATACAAACTGAGTTTCTTTGGGGTTAAGGGGTGGGACAAAGGGCATGGCAACATCAATTGCTGCTTGAGTTCTAAGTGCTAGAAAAATCGAGCTGCATTATATGCACTGCATCATAATAATTCCTAATGTTACCACAAATTTAAGTTAAGGAGATTGGATCCGAAAAGTTAAGTAAACTGCCTTAAGTTACACAGCAAGTAAATGAAAGTAGTCACTGCAATGCCCACTTTCTTTACTGCCGGCATACTGAATGTGTGCTAAAGATGAAAGTTTTTAAAAATTAGGATGAAAATGAATCCATATTTTACATGAAAAGTCTTCTCTTCCTCCTCCTCCTTCTCCCTCTTCCCTCTTCCTTCTTCTGTTTAATTACCTGTATCACTCCAAATAAAACTTCCAGGAGTACTATATCAATTAATCTTCACAGGAAAATGGATTGTAATTATCTAAGCTTTAGTCAATCAACCCAAATACCTAATCTGAAACTACCCTGGTAAAATTTTAACTTTATTCACTTTGTGTTATTTTAGAAGACATATAGAGAAGCTAGAGCTCACTCTAAAAACAGTTTCCTGGTAACTTTCAGATTCCAAGCCTACATGCATTATGTGAATATTTTCATCCATATACATGAAGTTTGTAAATGTATCATAAATATATTATATACAAATAAATTGTATATATATACACACATATATATGTGTATATATATATTTATACACACACATAGACCACACATTTTCCCTCATATATATATATATAGCTCTGAGAGAATGTAGCAGGAGGATCTTGATCCATCTGGAGGTTTGATGGGGAAGCTTTCCTAAAGAAATGACAGGGAAAATGAACCTAAAAAATGAGTGGTGATTCTAATGTGGAGAAGGCCAGAGAGAGACTTGGCAGGGAGAGAAACTAGAATCTGCAAGACTGAGGAGACTTGAGGAAGGAGGGATCTGGAAGTCTGTAAGAAAGTAAAAGAAGCCTAATAAGTCTGTAGAAAGAGGAGAAAGGGTACAGGATCTAGTTGGAGAGGAATGCATAAATGTCTATCATTGATTATCTATGTTTTTTGTCTATCTCAGTTCTTAGACTCCCAATTACACTGCAACAGCCTAAGGCTAGTCTCCATGTTACCAGCTTCAGCAACCAGTCTTCCTCTTAGTTGCACCACTCTTGACAACTAAAGAAATGATAGTCTTAGGTTCTTTCTGGCAAAGTGGCATTTAACAGTTTTTCCAATAATCTTAACAAAGCAAGTTACTATTAATTTAGGTGAATTTACCAAGTATTTATTAGATGCATACAATATTCTACTCACCAGGCATGGTTCTTGCTTTCAAAGTGTTCTAGTGAGTTGCAAAGGAGCATCCAGCTGAGATGAACTGGGGTTAAGACCCGGAACCTAAGTTTCAATCTAATGTGTGTGTTGTTTTGTTTTTCTTTTTCCCAAGAAAACATTTTGTTGCTGATATGCTAAAGTTTCATAAATACATCATCAAGCTCAACAAATAATATTTCAGAATAAAATAGATCAAAAGTCCTCATACAGATGGTACTAAAACTTTTGAAAATACTTAGATGATATATTCAGTTTTTATTTTAAGAGAAGTAAGCCAGGCATTGAGTTTTCATTTCAGGAATAATAAATCTGTCTCCTATTTCAAGGTCATTCATATTTCTGTCTGGGCCAAAAAAACTGAGTAGGTATTTAAATAAAGATATAAGGAAATATTTACTCAAGGGATCCTAATATATCATGATGATGCACAAGGCTTCAAAAGTAAATCCACATGTTCATATTTTTCCTAAAAGTTAATATACATGGGAGAAAACTGGAAAGTTGAAACATAATGTTTATGAGTGATTAAATGTTGAATAAAAACCGAGCTGTTTCCTAATAGCAGAATTGCCATATCTATAACACCTTGAACACAATTCTTGAGATGAAATGAAGAAAATATTTACCAAGGCATAATATAACAAAGATGCATATTTCTGGAATAAAACTGATCATTTCGGTGAATAGAACCATAACTTTGTCCTAAAACATCGTATCTAAAAATAGGTAAGCTAGAAATTCTTACAGAAAATTTTGTTAAGTAAAAATGAAGAAGAAACATAATTTATTACACAGTGGCAAACTGAAGAATAGGCTTTTCTTAGAAAGTCTTTAAAAAAAAAAGCTCAGAAAATTGCTTAGACAGTATTAAATAAAGTAGAGGGTGCTGAGGAGTTTGTTCATTTCCCTCCAAAATAAAGTTCTTTCTTAAATCACTTTTTGTACACATCCTATTAAGTCTATTTTGTTTTTAGGTTATTTATTCATGTACATTTAGAAAAAAACACAAGTGATGAGAATCTATACTGGATTCTCAAAAAGGTCTGGAACCTTGCTTACACCATTGCTGCAGTGTACAGATGGTGGTTAGCACTGCTGGAATCTTTAGATAATCAAAAATATAATGAGGCTTTAAATAATACTGTAGAAAAACAAACTGGAGGATGAAAAACACAGAAGACTTTTAAGCATAAGCTTGTTAATATGTAAAATGTATTACACGGGTCAAATGAAGGTGCCACTCTGCTTATATTAAATGAACCTCTTAATGTGGTCACAGGAAACTTCAGAAATTAGCTTAAGAAAGCCCATAAGGTCAGCTCTAAATGGGTGCCTGAGAAAATCCTAAACTCAATAATGTAGTGGTGAATCAATCATTCTGCAAACAATTATTTATTACCCACTATGTGTTTTTAAGCCACTATAGTCAATGCTATTGATTAAAGAGGATAAATTAGAAAGAAGAAAGAAAGAAACAGTTGAACTAAACAGGGTTTTTTTGTTTGTTTTTTGTTTTTTAGTTTTCCATTTAAGAAACTAATTTGGTAGGAATGGATGTCAAACTTGTAGCTATAATGCTAGTTGAAATTAAAAAAAATAGAAAAAAAATGGAAGAAATCAGAAATAAGGACATTCCTGGGGCACCTGGGTGGCCCAGTCAATTAAGTGTCTGGCTCTTGATTTCAGCTCAGGTCATGATCTCAGGGTCATGGAATCAAGTCCCGAGTTGGACTCCATGTTCAGTGGGGAGTTTGCTTGAGAGACTCTCCTCCTTCTGACCCTCCCCCAATTCTCTTTCTCTCTCTCTAAAATAATCAATCTTAAAAAAAAGAAATTCCTAGATTAATTATAGCATAGCTTTGTGAAAATATATGTAATATTTAAAAGTATGCCTAAAATAAATTTTAATAAAACAAGATTTATTTCCTATCAAATGCTAACTACTGTAAATGTAACTTATAATATGAAGAAAAATGTTCAAATTTGATGTTTTTGAGGTCCTATGTTTTATGAGCAGAGACATAAAACAAATATTGTTACTGTAAAATAAATGTTAAAAATATTGACTGTATCTTAAAGCAATGAGAAAATAAAACTAAAAGTTTAAGGAGTAATAACAGTATATGCATTTTCACCCATTTTAAGGTTGAAATTTAAAATGTATTCTCCATTTGAACCAACAAAATATTAAAGATGTGAAGAAAATGGGTAAGTTCTGATTTTTACATGGCTCAAATAATGAAAACAAGGTCATCAGTATAACTGTCTCAGTGCTGCTGACTTGGGATTTTAATGCACCATCGCTGACACCAGGCAACTTGGCCAAGAAGGCAGAGGAAGAAATGAAAACAAATGTAGCAGTAGTCAGGAATGTTGTTTCAGATGTAAAGAATGGTTCTGTTAGGGCAGTCTTTACTGTGTGTACTAGGTATGTGGTGGCAAGTTTAGAAATGTGTAAGTGGCAACTGTGTGAGAAAGTTGGGAGAAAAGAAATTACATAAGGCAGGTAGGGCATAGTATTAACAGCAGCAGAAAACAGTTTAAGTCAGTGAAGGTCACTGTCATTCTAACTATCTGATTATTGAGGTCAGGGTGAGATAGACTATAAGGGAGAAGGATATTGTATTTTTCTTGGGGAGAGACTAGAAAAGGGTTATACAGGGTTTAGTGGGTGTTCAGGAAAGGAGATGGACATTAATTAGTAAACCCAAACTCAAGTAAGAATGTCAAACAGTCATCTACAAAAATAAGGAAACATTTGGTATTATAGATGGTCAAAACTGCAGAAGAAGCTGGTAGGAAATCCTGCTCCTAGTGGCTGAACATGGGCATATAAGTCAAACTTCCACTTTCGCAGGTCTTTTGGCAGCAAGGGCTTATAGTTGGTGAGAAAGAGGATCATGATATGCACTCTGAATTCATCAGATTTCATTAAGGAGGAGAATGGGTCAGTATCTAAAAGTGATACCCAATAGTAAACTCACTAGCCATGGCAGTTGGAGGAGACAAAGTGAGAAAAAGCTAGCCAGATGTTCAACAACTTCATTGACTTCATTCTGTATTTTGGTCAAGGTCTAGACCATAAGTAAAAAATAATAAATTGGGGTGCCTGGGTGGCTCAGTGGTTTAAAGCCTCTGCCTTCAGCTCAGGTCATGATCCCAGGGTCCTGGATTGAGCCCCGCATCGGGGCTCTCTGCTCAGCAGGGAGCCTGCTTCCTCCTCTCTCTCTCTGCCTGCCTCTCTGCCTACTTGTGATCTCTGTCTGTCAAATAAATAAATAAAATCTTTAAAAAACAAAGAATAACAAATTGGTTGAGAAGTTACAGATAACTCAAATACAGTAGTAGTATCGCTGTCCATGAGAAGACACTTTATTTTTATATTTTTTTCTTTTTACATTTTACCTTAAATTAAAACTAGAATATTTATATATCCAAATGTAGAACAAATAGCTAGCATTCCAAGCTAACATTTCTCATGTATAACTCCAGTCTAGTTTTAAAGGTGTATCTAAACTCTTACCATAATGGGGACTGAAATTTAGAGAATAAATATGGCTAATGACCAAATGTGAGAACATGTGTTTCATATGAAAAGCCATGACTATCATTAAAATGAATATGATTCTTTGATATAATGAATTTATGGATGGGGCAAACCCACTGAGAAAAAGCAGCCTCTCATGCCATAAGCCGACCACTGAAAGACCATTTTCTTTTTCATTCAATTTTTAATCACTTTTTTTTTGAAAAGCACTTTTCACATTTATTTCTATTCTATACATACACTAACATACATATTTATTACAATGATCTTTACAAAAATCATTGACTCAAACAACAGCACTATTCTTTTTTTTTAATAATTTTTTAAATTTTTTATAAACATATAAAGTATTTTTATCCCCGGGGGTACATGTCTGTGAATCACCAGGTTTACACACTTCACAGCACTAACCATAGCACATACCCTCCCCAATGTCCATTACCCCACCCCCTTTTCCGACCCCCCTCCCCCCAGCAACCCTCAGTTTGTTTTGTGAGATTAAGAGTCACTTATGGTTTGTCTCCCTCCCAATCCCATCTTGTTTCTTTTTTTTACTCATCAAACATTCACTGATCTTTACTTTGTACTATGTTTCTTGATAAAAAAAAATTAAAGACACTAAAACAACTAAGATATAGTTTAGCCTCAATGAGTTTTCTCTTCCTAATGAACCCATCAGCTATAGTGTATTTGCATACAATAGCATTATTGCTAAATCTCAGAAGAGTCAATCACTCCAAACACTGGTGTGGAATAGGGAGATAGGTTCAACTGATACTATTAGTACCAATGGTGAGCAGCTAATATCAATTGTTTATTGTTGAGGGTATGCTCTCCATATAGTATTCACTCAATCCTCCCAATACAAGGTAGGTTCTGTAATCTAATCCACTTCAGAGATGAGAAACTAAAACTTAAAGAGGTCATGAAGTCATCTCAAAGGCCAAACCACAAGTAAACTACAGTGAAGTAATCCCCAAATGTTAGTCTCATCTACCTGGCATTAAAAAAACAAAACAAAACAAACAAACAAAAAAGTTTATGTTAGCAAACTCTGGGAAAGGTAGCATGTTAGACATTTTCAAAGTTGAACACTGCTAAATAATGATCTTGGAAAAAAGTTTCTCATACACTTAATATACTTCCAATAATATTTAAGTAAGAAATATTGACAAATTATTATCACAAGATAAACTGAAATACCCTAAAAAGGCTCATAGTGAGAATGACTATGGAGACGAAAAAGGTAGGGGAGCTGGAGTTGAGGCTTAGATGGGTATTTTCAGTGTGACCTACAAGGGGCATTTCCTTTGGTAAATTCTTACACCTTTAAGTCATAAGTATGGGAAATTTTTTAGAAAGGTCAAATATTTGGTTATCTCTCAATTGTTTTCTAAATTAAGTAAAAAAGAAAATAGCATTTTAAGACTCATTTGGGCATTTCTAATATCTAATGAGATACAGTAGCACCATGAATCCCTCTGCACATATTTAAAAGAAAATTAAACCCCAAATAGATTTAATTAATATCTCTAAGTTTTATTAAAATCCTGTATGAAAGGTTCTATCAAATTATGAAGTACAACTATTAATATTCTGAAAAATACATATTGCAAATTTATTACCCCAAAGTTAGAGGTCTTAGATTTAAGAATGTTCAATACCTTGTACCATCTGGGCTGCTGATCAGTAGGCCAGTGGGTTGTGTTTATGATAAATTTAATTAATTGCCAGTGGCATTTATGAAAACTTAAAAAAAATCATGGCATCTCTCTTTCTGCTGAGGGTCAAAGGAAATTATATAATTCATGTGCCTCATGCCTGTTTTTGATTTAAATCTTAGCATGAACAACAGAATGAGCTGGGCCATCTTGTTAGTTCAGAATCACAACATTCCTTGACATCTCCCTACCTCCAAAGAAATCTGATCTAAAATTCCAGAAGTTGTTAGAAAGACAAAGCTTTACATAAAGACAAAGTATATATAAATATACATATGTGTGCGTATATATACATATGTATATGTACATATATATACACATTTAAATTTCAGAAGTTTTTTCGAAGTCTATAACAATGTTTCATATCATATGTTAGATCCTGAAAAGCATATGGATATGCTTTTGAAAAAAACTGCCTTTGCTCATAACTGAGGAGGGGCAATTAACTGCACAAAAAGCTACAGTAGTTCTTAGCCCTACATAAAGTAGATGGGCCTCATCCAATCAGTTATAAAGGACTTCATAGTACAGAAGGATGACCCTCTCTTAAGCAAAAGATAATTCTTCTGTGTGATGGGCCTTAAAACTAGGACGTCAGCTCTTCCCAGTTCTACAGCAGCTTTCAGGCCTTTGTACTTGGCTGCAATATCACCACTGCAGATTTTGCATTTACCAGCCTCTACAAATGTATGAGCCAATTCCTTACAATAAAGAGATTGCATATTATGTAAAATAAATATACATATTATATATTACACACACACACACCTTGTTGGTTCCAATTCTCTGGAAAAATGCTAACTAATACACGTGATTAATTTTAGAAGGAGACCAACAGCAGTTTGGAGAGAGAGGAGGCTGGAGTAAGACAAGCAAGCGGAAGCAAAGAAAACAGGAAGAGGCCAGGGCACTAAGCCATATGATTGGTGATCTAAACATGAACTCAATCTGAGGTGATTACAATGGAAAGCAAGAATAAATTAAAAAGATGCATCACGACCATGGATTATCAAAGCATTTTTCCTTTAATATAAGAAGAAAACCCCTTAAATTTGTCCATGACAATGGAAAAAAGAAGACAATGCTCTACATCTTGGATTAAAAGGGGCTATTCTTTTTAATCTCAGTTCTGTTTTACTCTTCCAGGAATTTCTGAATTCTGTAGAAAAAGAATGAAGTTCTTAGGATTCCTTAATTATGATTTCTATAGCTGCTAGGTGAGAATGTTTAGGAAGTTAGCTTTAATCAAAGTTTGGTAAGCATCTTTCTCTAAAGTATGGCCAGATAGACACTGCTAGATTTAAAGAAGTCTACTGTTTATTTCTCCATCTTTCACTGTTCTAAAACTGTTTTCGTAGCCTGCGGCTTATGGAGAAATCCCTTTGTAGGGTGTAACTACACTGGAGGAGGCCTCACTTTGGAATGGAAAACTAAGCTAACTAGCTGGTGACTTTGGGTTTGAGTATCATTTTCACAAGGGAAAAAATATATACATATACATGTATATGTATACATATATATACATATACATATATGTGTGTGCATATATATATATGCATATATATATGCACACACACACATACATACATATTTTTTTTAAGATACTGGTGCTTTAACCCAGGGCCCCCTTCTGTATTATGTGAATAATAATGATGACTAAGTAGCATGGGCTGATTTCTCATCACACTTTGCACATATTATCACCTAAGATGAATCTGATACTGCATTTCTGAAAATTTACAAGGATGTCCTTCTGTTTTCTTGAATAGGAGAGATTGGCTCTTCTTTCACCTGCTCTTCCTGCACTGCTTACATCTCTTACATCTCTTAGTGTAGTCTACAATGGAGCTAATGAACAGCACACTTCTGCCTTCTAAAATCCTAATTGAAGGTCTACAGTTAAATGGGGGAGAAGGAATAAGACATGGTAAATGGAACTGCTAAGGAAAAAGGTATTTTCTTCTTTCCCAGTGGCCTGGAATATTAATTGTAACATACAAGGGACATCTAGATTTTCTAAAGACATCTTTTGGGAGATAAGTGTTATTTTCAAAATCTGGCTAAGAATGGTAAAAATATTTTTGGCCTAGAAATAACCTGGGAAAAATGATGGCAATAACTAAAACATAAGGCAATTTCATTTTCCTTAGAAGAAGAATGAATATTAAAAATGTTATGGCTACCCCTGGGGATAAAAATTTGTTTATAAAAAATAAAAATTTAAAAATAAAAAAAATAAAAAAAAATGTTATGGCTAGATATTTTTATAATGAATCTTTTCCAGAACAATGGCTACAAAGAACTGAAAAGATACGAAAAGATGCTAAGGAGGTATTTAGTTCACACCTCTCTATTTCCAGCGAGCAATGCACTGCAATCATTTAAGCCTATTGCTGACATACACACTTATAAAACAGAGAGAAAGAGAAGGGGAAAATGATGAATAAAAATTACAGTCTGTTGGACTCACTGATTCTTTTAATAGGCTTTGCCTGACTGAAATTTGATTTGGGATGTGTCTAAGCCAGTTGGGTTATAACAACCCTGTAGGACACAGGAGGATTAGTGGACAATAAAAGAATCCCAGAAGAATTTAAACAGATATCTCCCTAGCCAGACTTTTCCTCAGCCCCTACCTCTACAGAGTCACCCCTTGTTCATATGAATACAAATACTCTATCTGTAAATTTTTCTTTCTTTCAAAAAACACACAAAAACAAAACATTTTACACTTTTTTTCTTTCTTTTTTTTTTTTTTTTTTTTTTTTTTTTTTTTTTTTTTTTTTTGCTAGATTTGACTGTGAGCTTTTCAAAGGCATAGAATCACAAATTTCTTCAATATTTTATGGGAACTAACACTTACTGATGTGGAAAACAAAGGAAAAAAAAAATGAACTTCCTTACTGCCTATAGCCCGTTGACAAGTTCTTAAAATAGGCAGAGTGACCTTCATCTGGGAGTTCAGCTTCATTGATGTTGACACTTCGCTAAGGGCAAAAAAAGCAATCTTAGCTGACCCCCCCATCTTGTAAGTCTACTTCAACATATAAAAATTCCTTTGGAAACTTCAATTATCTCTATCCCCCAAGACATATGCTAGCAATCATCCTCCAAGCATATGATCCACTGATATACATCCGAAGGGTCTCATGACTAAAGGTAATAATTGACCTTTTCCTAAAAGGTCCCCTCAAGCTAGCCCCCTCAAGGTCCTGGAAACCTTGTTTCCAAAATGCTATCCCTAACCTCCCAACTTGAAAGTATATATCAGTCACCTGTCACAACCCCAGCGTACCTCTTTCTCCCCAGGGGTCCTGTTCCCATGCTTTAATAAAAACACGTTTTTGTTCTGAAGACATCTCAAGAAGTCTTTCTTAGCCATCGGCTCTGAACCCCAATATTTCTTACATCACTTACCAAGTACAAAATAGTTTTTTGGAGATAAATAAATTATTGTAAGGGTTTTATCTATTCAGAATGATAGTACTGGAAACAAAGGGGAGAAGCAAATGACATATTATTTGTTGTTCAATTATTTCCTAACGATGCTTATGTATTTTAATGGGACTCTATGACATCTTGAGGAAATAAGATTCCTCACTTATTCCTCACTTCCTTACGAGGAAATGTTATATTCCCTTGTTTATTTAGATTTCTCATATTTGATCTTTGTGTAACCTAAACCATTCTTTCTGAAACTTAAGCCTATCTCTTCTATTTATTCTTCTGGAGCATGAAGTATTTAACACCAAGCATGAACAGGAGGAGGGGAAAGAAGAGGGGAACGTGAAAAGAAGAAGGCTGGAGGAGGGAGAGGGAGGTATTGGGATGGCTAATTTTATGTGTCAATTTGACTAGGCTAAAGTATGCCCTGATAGCTAAACTATTTCTGAGTGGGTCTGTGTGAATGTGTGTATGTGCCTGTGTTGGGGTGAGTGGTTTCCAGCAGAAATTAGCATTAAATTGGTAGACCCAGTAAAGAACATAGCCTTCAGCAATGTGAGTGAGTATCATCCAATCTGTAGGGCCTGAAAAGAACAACAGGATAAACCGACGGTAAATTTGCTCTCTTCACTTGACCTGCAACATCCACCTTCTATCCACAGACATCAGTGCTCCTGGTCCTGGAGCCTTCCCCCTTTTACTTCAACTTACAACCATCAGCTACCCTGGTTCTCGGGCCTGGACTGGACCGAATAACACCACCAGTTTCCCTTATTCTCCAACCTACAGAAGAGCAGATTGTGAGACTTCTCAGTCCCCCATAATCATGTGCCAATTCCTATAATAAATCTTTATATGTCTATCTATTGATCTATTGATTTATCTATCAATTGATCGATCGAAGCGTTCTTGTCTCTGAAGAACCCTGACTGGAAGGAGACAGGAGAAAGAGAAAGAGGAGGAGGAAAAAGAAAAGGAAAAAGAAGCCTTGTTACTTGATTTGTAGAAAAGATGACTTCCTTGATATTTTCCTCCAGGGACTGGCCCTAGAGTTTGGGTGCAAAAAAGAATAACTTCACAATGATATAGTTTGGATATTGCAGGTTTAAAGTCTCACCTTACAGTTCTTCTATTTTCTATGTAACAGCTGTTCCTTCTTTTGCAATTGGACGTAGAAGTGAAACAGAAGGGTTTATAGCCACTGACTTTTTTCTCAGTCCATGATGCTTAAATATTGGCACAGGTGATTCAACATAAGAAAAACACTGGGGTTTGGAGAAAAGAACTTGAATTTTGTAGACACAGACAACCAAAATCACATTCCAATTGTGCCATTTGCTATTTCTGTCAAGTAATTTCTGTCAAGTAAATTAATATCAGATTCTCACCTTCTTTATTGATACAATGGAAAATTTAGCTCCTAAGATCACTTAAAAATAAATATTTATGCTCAAAACCTAATATGTATTCCTTAATTCATTTCCCTAAGATAAATGTAAAATTTGAGTTTTTAAAAAAAATATATGAAGGGAAGATGAGTCAAATTAGGCATAATTATATAAAAATATCTTGAAAGTAAGAGCCATATTGATATGAATACATTAATAGTAGGGGATTGTAACATGCCACTCTCAGTAATAGACAGATTATCTAAGCAGAAAATCAATAAAGAAACAAGAACATTGAATGACACACTGGACCAGATGGACCCCATAGTTATATACAGAACATTCCACCCTAAAACAACATAATATTCATTCTTCTTGAGTTTCTCCAAAATAGACCACATACTGGGTCACAAATCAGGGCTCAACCGATACCAAAAGACTGAGATTATTCCCTGCATATTCTCAGACCACAATGCTTTGAAACTGGAACTCAACCACAAGGAAAAGTTTGGAAGGAATTCAAACACTTGGAAGCAAAAGACCACCTTGCTTAAGAATGTTTGGATCAACCATGAAATCAAAGAAGAGCTTAAACAATGCATGGAAACCAATGAGAATGAAGACACATTGGTCCAAAACCTATGGGATATAGCAAAGGCAGTCCTAAGGGGGAAATACATAGCCATCCAAGTCTCATTCAAAAAAATTGAAAAATCCAGAATACACCAGCTGTCTCTACACCTTAAAGAACTGGAGAATCAACAACAAAATAAGCCAATTCCACACACAAGAAGGGAAATAATCAAGATTAGAGCAGAGATCAATGAGATAGAAACTAGAGATACAGTAGAACACATCAACAAAACTAAAAGCTGGTTTTTTGAAAGAATCAATAAGATTGATAAACTACTGGCCAAACTAATCCAAAAGAAAAAAGAGAGGACCCAAATTAATAAAATAAGAATGAAAAGGGAGAGATCCCGACTAACACCAAGGAAGTAGAAACAATCATCAGAAGTTATTATCAACAGTTATATGCCAGTAAGTTAAGCAACCTGGATGAAATAGATGCATTCCTGGAAAGCTATAAACTCCCGAAACTGAATCAGGAAGAAACTGACAACCTGAATAAACCAATATCTAGTAATGAGATTGAAGCAGTGATCAAAAACATCCCAAAAAACAAGAGCCCAGGACCTGACAGATTCCCTGGGGAATTCTACCAAACATTCAGAGAAGAAATATTACCTATTCTCCTGAAGCTGTTTCAAATATGACTTTTGAAATCATGTTTACTCTTCAGGAAAGCAAGTAGGATAGTCATTCTTTACTGATAAACATAATGAGGTAAATATTTCAGAATTAATGACTGAAAAATATTTCTTTCTGTGTACTCAGCAAGATAAATACCTTTAGCAGTAAGCTAGTCAAAAATTTTCTGTGAATTAGCTGTATGCCAAGTATAATTTGGAGTAGACAAAACAAAGTCAAATATACTATACTGCTGTCCTTGAGATGCTACCAGTCCAGTCAAAAGTTCATACATACAAAGAATTACAGTACCATTTTAACTGCTTCTAAGTAGTCTTTATCCTTTATCCACCAGCCATATCCTCAACTTCTAAGGCAACATTGACAAGCCTGCCAATGTGATCTTTAAGACACATTTCTTGTATACTTTATATGCTATAATAGGTCTCCACAATAAACATAAGTAAAACACTGAGGGGGCACCTAGGTGGTTCAGTCCGTTAAGTGTCTGACTCTTGATTTTGGCTCAGGTCATGATCTCAGGGTCATGAGATGGAGCCCCACTTCTACTTCTGCACTGGGCTTACAGCCTGCTTAAGATTCTCTCTTTCCAAAACTTCCTTTCTGCTTTGAGTCAAATAACTACTTGCAGTCAAGATGTATCTTTCCTGTACCTGCATGGAACTGGGTAGGTGGCTTTGCACTTTACCGATACCAATCTCGTAGCACTAATCCATTATTTTTCATGAACTAAAAAGTATGCTGTACTACTGTTTGAGTTTCATTAGGTTAATAAACTCTATAAATGTACTGCTTTCAAAGAAGAAGCACATTTTTAAAAAAGAAAAATGGAAAAACATTAAAAGCAGAGATACTTTCTTCTCCCATCTTTCTGCCATTTCCAATGGTAAAAGATGACAATACTCAAAGCTTGAGTACACTTTTTACATTATAAAGTCTTTCTATACCTAGTATATTGTGTCTTTTTTTTTTATAAAGTATTTATTTGAGAGACAGGGAGAGAGAGAGAGTGAGCAAGAAGAGGGAGAAGGATAAGCTGCACACTGAGTGCAGAGCCCTACGTGGGGTTTAATCTCATGACCCTGAAATCATTATTTGGGCCAAAACCAAGAGTTGGACACCTGACTGACTGAGCCACCCAGGCACCTCTAAAGTATTGTTTCAATGATAACCTCTGTGGTGTAGATAAAACAGATTTTCTTATGGAAAAAAGAGAAAAACCTGCAAATTCTGAATTATCTAGCAATTTGGAAGTGTTTCATATTTTAGTACTTCAGAGACAGATACCCTAAGTCTTGGACATGTACATACCTCAAATTCAACTCAGATCCATTCCTTTCATATGTTCACACAAATTATATTCAACTCAGTTGAGATTAGCCTGGTCCAACATGATTTGGGAATCCCAAAATAATTTCAAGACTGAAGGAGAGTTACCATCCCATGTCAGAAGATTTAAGGTCAACTGAAGGGCATTAAAAATGCTAAATGTAAGTATCAAATTTAAGTTTCTTTAAGAAAAATTTTGATCTCTTTCATTCTGTTTTCAATCATTTATTTATCACTAAAATATTAATGAGTAATCTGTACTAGGCTTTATTCTAAGAACCATGACTATGAATAAACTTAAGATCTGGCTCCAGAATTGGGGGACTCAGAGTTTACTTGAAGAGACAGGAAATGAATGTGATGTGGGTCATATTAATGGTGCAGCCAACAGATAAGAGAAGACAGAAGTAATGAACTTTGCCTCAGATTTTTAAGAGCCTGAACATTTGTGTTGAGTATTCAAGGTTGACGATTTGATTTTTTAAATTAATTTATTTATTTTAGAGAGAAAAAAAGATAGAATGCAAGTAGGGAGAGAGGCAGAGGGAGAGAATCCTTAGGCAGACTCAGTGCCGGGTGAAGAGCCCTACATAGGACTTGGTCTCATGACCTGTGAGATCATAACCTAAGTCAAAAAAACAAGAGAAAGACACTTACCCGACTGAGCCACACAGGTACTCCAGGTTGACATTTTTTATAGATAAGACATTAAAAAGAAAATAAATAATGTATTAAAGAACTGTCAGATGGTAGCATATTCTGATATTCTAGAAATGGCATATATTTAATGAGATGCAAGTCTAGGAGTCCATCAGAGTGGAGGGAAGAGAAGAGACAGAAAAGGAAAACTGAAAAAAAGGCCATGTAAAAATGTATTTTATACTATATTAAGGTGACTGAGATTTTTCCCAGTGGTACTAACAAATCCCTGAAAATTAAGGGGAGTATAATTATCAGTTCTGAATTTTAAAAAATTACTTTCTCAAAAGATATCCAAGGTGCTCTTCCCAAAACCTCTCACACTGTAAAAGTCTAAGTTGCAACTTTAAAAATATATTAGAAATCCCTTTTTTTTTTAGATTTTATTTATTTATTTGACAGAGATTCAGAGAGAGAGAGAGCATGCACAAGTGTAGCAGCAGGCAGAGGGAGGGGAGATGCAGACTCCTCGCTGAGCAGGAAGCCCAATGTGGGGGCACAATCCCAGGACCCTGGGATCATGACCCGAGCCGAAGGCAGCCACTTAACCGACTGAGCCACCGAGGCGCCCCTAGAAATCACTTTTAATGAATCATTTTTTGCTCTATTATTTTCAAGACAAATTTAACATTATTTAGTTATCGTATGTTAATGGTTCCATAGTATTGATAAAATGTACAAAGTGAAAGCATGTCCATAAAGTTTTTCAAGGTCTTGTTTTTTTTTTTTAATTTAAATTTTTAAATTTATATTTCCTTTAAATTTATATTTAAATATAAATGCCAAGTGTACCACATTCATCTAATCTGCCCTTTTTTTTCTTTGTAAGGGGGCCTAAAAACCAGAAAAGATCAATAAAGAGGAAGTTACTCAGCAAAAAATGTTTCCTTTTTCCTTAAAATCCAAGTGTCTGGGAGTGATTTATTGAAAGCCCACTCTTGGTTTTGTGCCTAGTCCTTATTGTGCTTTGTGAACTTAACATTCTGTAAATGACAGAAGCTGATCCTATACTACTCTTGCTATCTCAGGTTCAGATAATATAGTTGACTTTGCCTCTTCCCTTTTCCAGCAACTGACAGAGTAATTTTATCACATTATCAGATGGCCACAAGTTCATTTGGGTGGCAGCTATATTTTAGAAATGATATAATTCACAGTATGGTACTAGTTAGGGTAAGCAAGTCTGTGATCTGGAGACTCTGGTCACTTAAGAACCGTTACTTTCTACTGTAGATGTCAGAGGCCCAGTGTCAAATGGCCAGTAAGCCAGTGACAGATCTAGGAGTGCTTGGTTGGGTCCAAAAAAAAATGGCTTAGCAACTGGGATCAAACTTATGACAAAATTATACACCACTGCTTGCTTAAATTATAACATTAAATTATAACTTTTAGTGTTAGCAAGCTAGACAGAGAAAAGCGGACCATAGAGTTAGAAGAAATGCGTATGCACTTGAAGATGATCCTCAGATGAAGGTGGAGTATTCTAAGTGCACATTTGCCCAAAACGAGGATCAAGGGCTCAATGACATCAAGACAGAGGGCTATGAGACAGGCCTGGCCACACAGCGGTAGAGATGAATAGTTCCTGAGCCAGCCTCTAGTGCTGCTCAGATGGAGGGTTATTTACTACTATTGGGAAAGGCTGGGGGTGTCCTCCCCAACAGGCCTTGCCCATGTGGGGAGAACACCAGGTCTGAAAGGTGTGGGCAGTTTCGTGGATGGTTTGTGATGGAAGTGCAAGCCTGCTGGTTTGCTTGACCATATTTTGGAGGTTTTGAATTGGCCTGGGAAGAAACCAAAAAATAAACCATGGGGCATGCCATTATCCCTTTTTTCCTATCAACTTTTTACCCTCTCTCCACATAATGCTCTCTCTAAGGTTGGAACCCTGAAGACGGAAGACAGCTACATCTGGAGTTTGGGAGTTGGCTGGGGATATAAAATACTGCCTTCCAATAGGGAAAAAGTCTTCTGAGGGGAGGAAGTCCAGCACATGAGAAGAAGTTCTCATTAAAGTGATGGCATTCCAATAACAACAACAATAAAAAATTTCCACTGTTTGAAATTTATTTGGTATTTTACTTGGTATGACACTTAGTTGGTTGTAGGGTCTTTTTACATTATATGGCAATGTACACTATATTCTAGCATATATGGCACACAAAATAAGATCCTTTGGAACAGTTATGCACAATACATGCAATATTGAATTTATACGTTGGAGCCCAGGATGTGACTGATTGGAAAAGATGGACCATTTTTATTTATAACTTTAGGAAACTGATGTTTTTTCCTAAGCCATTTTTTTCTTTTTTTTTTTTAATTTCATTTCTTTTCAGCGTAACAGAATTCATAGTTTTACACCACACCCAGTGCTCCATGCAATGTGTGCCCTCCATAATACCCACCACCTGGCTCCCCCAACCTCACAACCCTCGCCCCTTCAAAACCCTCAGCTTGTTTTTCAGAGTCCATAGTCTCTCATGGTTCATCTCCCCCCCAATTTCCCTCCACTCCCTTCTCCTCTCCATCTCCCCATGTCCTCCGTGTTATTTGTTATGCTCCGCAAATAAGTGAAACCATATGATAATTGACACTCTCTGCTTGACTTATTTCACTCAGCATAATCTCTTCCAGTCCCGTCCATGATGCTACAAAAGTTGGGTATTCATCCTTTCTGATGGAGGCATAATACTCCATAGTGTATATGGACCACATCTTCCTTATCCATTCGTCTGTTGAAGGGCATCTTGGTTCTTTCCACAGTTTGGCGACCGTGGCCATTGCTGCTATAAACATTGGGGTACAGATGGCCCTTCTTTTCACCACGTCTGTATCTTTGGGATAAATACCCAGTAGCGCAATTGCAGGGTCATAGGGAAGCTCTATTTTTAAATTCTTGAGGAATCTCCACACTGTTCTCCATAGTGGCTGCACCAACTTGCATTCCCACCAACAGTGTAAGAGGGTTCCCCTTTCTCCACATCCTCTCCAACATATGTTGTTTCCTGTCTTGCTAATTTTGGCCATTCTAACTGGTGTGAGGTGGTATCTCAATGTGGTTTTAATTTGAATTTCCCTGATGGCTAGTGATGAGGAAAATTTTTTCATGTGTCTGATAGCCATTTGTATGTCTTCATTGGAGAAGTGTCTGTTCATC
>PISX010014730.1:34839-52162 GCA_004024625.1 Mellivora capensis
CTGTTTTGTGTGTGTTGAGTTTGAGAAGTTCTTTATAGATCCTGGATATCAACCTTTTGTCTGTACTGTCATTTGCAAATATCTTCTCCCATTCTGTGGGTTGCCTCTTTGTTTTGTTGACTGTCTCCTTTGCTGTGCAGAAGCTTTTGATCTTGATGAAGTCCCAAAAGTTCATTTTTGCTTTTGTTTCCTTTGCCTTGGGAGACATATCTTGAAAGAAGTTGCTGTGGCTGATATCAAAGAGGTTACTGCCTATGTTCTCCTCTAGGATTCTGATGGATTCCTGTCTCACACTGAGGTCCTTTATCCATTTCGAGTTTATCTTTGTGTATGGTGTAAGAGAATGGTCGAGTTTCATTCTTCTACAAATAGCTGTCCAATTTTCCCAGCACCATTTATTGAAGAGACTGTCTTTTTTCCACTGTATATTTCTTCCTGCTTTGTCGAAGATTATTTGACCATAGAATTGAGGGTCCATATCTGGGCTCTCTACTCTGTTCCATTGGTCTATGTGTCTGTTTTGATGCCAGTACCATGCTGTCTTGGTGATCACAGCTTTGTAGTAAACAAAAATAAAACTGGTGGCATCTCATTACCTGATTTCAAGCTTTACTACAAAGCTGTGATTTCCTAAGCCATTTTAATATTACTTGAGTAACAGATCAGATAATAAGGACAATATACACCACCTCCAATGAAAATCCTGTTGTAGTCTAGACAGTGAAGTGGTACATTAGAAAACTTTAAAACTGCAGCTCCTTTTGGATCCTCAAAACATATCTGCACTTTTCTTCAAATGGGCCACTTCCTCAGGAAGGGTAATGGGTAAACTCCAGATCTTGGCTATAATCATTAAGCAACATGGTTCTCAATCTTTAGAGCATAAGGAATAAACTGGGGTACTTACAAAAGCTATAAATTCTTGGTCTCCAACATGAGAGATTCAGATTTAGTAGATAATGGGCTCTGGTCTATGAATCTGTATTTTCAATAAAAATCTAAGCTTATTTTTACATCATGCTTCAAGAAACTGCCAGACCAGATGGATAAGAGGTAGATGAAAAGACCTAGTCCTTTGGCCATATTTCAGAAGCTTCAATCTGAATTGGCTGAGGTCAGCAAACAGGCATTTCCTGGAGACTATCTTCCAAATAATTCTATAGAGCAATTGGCCTTTTTGGTGCAACTGAATAGTTTTTCTATCAATTATTTACTGAGTATCTGTCCTTTTCCAACCCTTGACTAGTCATAATGGACGAAAAAAAAATAGCTGGCACTGTCCCTGGTTTTGAGGATCTTACGAGGTCTCAATGGGACCAAATTGCATTTTACATAGATTCTCAGAAAAGAAGGACTTACTCCACTCCATTCTCTCCCATATGAAGGCAATGGGGCTTCAAAAAGGCAGAGGGCAGGGTCATCTAGATGAAGATAGCTGCTAAGACTTTTGGAAGGAAAGGCTTTATAAGTGATAGAGCTACTTTCTCCCATTCTATTACATTTTCCAAGGCTAATCAAAGCCCATTTTATAGCATCCTCACATGCATTAACACATATAATTCTTGTTTAGAAAGCTTGAGATCAGATAAAGGCATTGCATCAACATGATGCTTCAGGTGTTTTCTTAATTGCTTTTTAGAAGCAATTTTATTCATTGCATCCAAAGAGTTACTAAATATTTACTATGAGTAATACATCGATAGGGGTAAAGTATTAAGCTACACACTCAAAAAGTCTTGCTCTAGTGGAAGTTACATTCTAAAGGAGAAAAACAGAAAGCTGGCAAAAATAACTCAGTAAAATATGGAAAGGCAGCATTCTGGTCTAGATCAAATGTGTTTTGCTTGAATAACTAGAGGACAAAGTCTTCAAGAAATGCTGTAAAAAACCAAAAGCATTTTTCTTGTAAATATTTTGTATCACTGTTATTCATTTAAAGCCTTTTTAAATTTGTACTTTAGAAACTGAAGTTTTTGATGATTCAGACACTACCACCAAAATTCCATTTTGCTCTGTTGCAAACACGAAAGTGACGGGAATGGAAAGATTTGCTTATCTCAGTGGTTCTCAAATTTAAATGTATGTGTATAGAGAGTAAGATGGGGTCACTCATGTCAAGTAGTGACTCATGTCAAGCAGTGATGCCAGCAACCAAGGACACTGCAGCTAAGACCACATGTCACGAAAACCAGCACACAGTGATAATACTTAAGACTGAAACTGTAAGGCCATGTAAATCTGGAAGAACCAAGAGCTGATAATCGCTGTAACCAGAGGAGATCTGTGAAAGCCCAAACTGATTAAACTCCTTTAAAAAGGGAGGACTTTTGCAGCAAATTGTCAGACTCTCTAGACTCTGACCCTTCCACATCTGACCACGTTAAAAAAGCAACTGCTGCCAAAGGCGCTGCCCAACTGATCTCTAAACATAGCAGATCTTTCACTGCTTGCACATAATAAGCAAGCAGGAGGTGCCAAAAGCTGACACAGACCAGACAGAAGTCTCATCTCAACTATGCCGTCAATTTGTGTTTGGTTTGTTACCTTCTTACCCCTTATTCTATCTGTGTGACCATACTGTGCTTTGCTTTCTGTGATGCATATGAAGTCAAGATAAATGCAGAGCTAAATGTCACTGAGTTACAAATCCTGAAACTGCCATACAATTATGTTAAACCTGCTTTATGATTGAATAAAACTGACATTGTGAAAAGATGTAACTCATGTACAAGCCTTTCCAGCATGCTCTCCAACAGTGTGAAAATCATACTGGTGGCTCCTTTAAAAAACTGATGTCTGGAACCTAACTGCAAGGATACTGAAGATTTGGTGTGTGTATGGGAAATCATTTATCTCTAATTGTAAATGATTCTATGTGCAGAAGGGTTGAGAGTTACTGGCACAAGCAAACAAATATTGAAAATACACATGTATAGAAAATGTTTAACCACCTAAGGAAATGTATTTTCCCATCTCCAGTATACAAGATGCATTTGAAAATAATAAAACACATTTTCTTTAACCTAGTCTATAATTCATTTTTTCTAACATTCAGATGGTACTACTGCCTAAGCGAGTCTAGATTGGCTACAATGAAAAGCTGCCTTCTAACATTCTCCAACTATGGAGACTTTACAAACTGGGTTACTATAATCTTCCATAGTCTTCCTAATCTTTCAATGAATATGAAATTCTTCTTGGTTCCACTCTGATAAATTTGTAGAATAAGCTGTCAAAGCAATACAGTACTTGATTTTACTTTTCTAAGCAAGAATAAAATGTGCCTTTCAGTTTCATTGCATCTGGAACATTAGAGCCAACTTTACTTGCTTAAGGTAACATCTGAAGTGGATTACTGTGATAGACACATAAGGACACACTGATCATGAGAAAAGATGCCAGATAGACTTGTATAGTCTCCTTCAGAGCTTTCATTCTAAACCAATAAACAAACAAAATTGAAGAAGCATCAAGTTCTATACAGGTGACTTTGACTATTTGTCTACTTCTACCTTCCCCTTCTCATACTCTGCCCTCAATTTTCACACTGCAGCCCTATATATTAGTCCAACAGTAACTATTTTATACATTATGGTGAGTTACATTTTATTCCACATTCAGCCTGTTTCCAGAACTGTGATTTTTGTCATGCACTTGGAACCCTCAGTAGTCAGAGAAACATTTTACTTGTTTCTGATGCATTGACATGATGATTTCAACTGCAAACTTTATACTAGAGGGGACATAGTCTAGTCTTACTCTGAAGTGGAAAAGATCTGTCTTACAATTCTTCGTTTTTCATCTTTATGTGAGATTCAGCCTCCCTTATTCAGAATATCTCCTCAAACTAGTCAATCAATCAGCATTCTGCTCAACTTCCTTGCAATTTTTTGGTCCTGATCAAATATTTTTCTTCTTTTCTCACAACACTTCTGATTCTTATGAGATTAGGTAACCTGATATGATAGTGAATAATACTGCTAACATCTCCAAATCAGCATAAATATAATACCCTAAGTATTTATCCAAAGATTCATTTCATATTTTCAAATACTGTGAAATTAGCATTATTACTGTATTGAAGAAACCAAAATTCAAGGATTCACATGGTAGATTTCTGGATTAGGCAATAAGGCAGCCTGAACTAATGCACACATCCCCAACAACCTCTATATCTCCTACACACTGCTAAAAATTTAGAAACTATAATGACACAGAACAAAAGATAGTAATAAAAAGCTGAACTCAAGTTAAAAAAAGGAAATCTACATTTGTGAAAATAAAGAGGAAACATGAAACTCAAGAGATAAATGACAGTCTGATACTTTAATAGGATGAGGTCAATGTGGGGTATGGCTACAGACCCTAATACAAAGATGGTATGTTAACATCCATTTGGGGATGTTATATCCATTTGGAGATATGAGCTTGAGATGAAGAGAAACACAGCGGAAGGTCCTTTGAGAGGATTCAAACCTGTGGACAAAGTTGGGAACACAAAAGATGTTGATGCTTCAGTGTAGTAACAATTTATATTGTTTCTGTCTGAAGAAATAACGTACATCCAACAAAACCTCTGCCCTTTATAAAATTCACTGGGAGGGACACCTGGCTGGCTCAGTTGGATAAGCAGCTGCCTTCAGCTCAGGTCATGATCCTGGGGTTCTGGGATCGAGCCCTGCATTGGGCTCCCTGCTCAATGGGGAGTCTGCTTCTCCCTCTCCTTCTGTGCCACCCCCCAACTTGTGTTTTCTTTCTAATAAAATCTTTAAAAATAAATAAAATGCATCAGGAATATACTTTTTAAAAAGTAATTTTTTGAGAAGTTTTTAGTCTCACAACAAAATGAAAGGTACAGAGGTACCCCATATACCCTTGCTCAAATACATATACAGTCTTCCTCATTATCAACAATCCCCACCAGAGTGGTACCTTTGTTAGAACTGATGAACCCCTACAGTGACACATCATAATTACCCAAACTCCACAGTTTGCATTACAGTTTACCTCTTAATGTTACAGATTCTATAGATTTAGACAAATGCATAACAGCACGTACCTATCATTATAGTATCATACAGAGTATTTCCATTGCCTTAAAAATCCTTTGTGCTCCTCCACATCCCTCCCAACCCCTGGCAGTCTCTGATCTTTCTACTGTCTCCATAGTTTTGCCTTTTCCTCAACATTACATAGTCGGCAGTCATACAGTTAGAGGCCTTTTCAGACTGGCTTCTTTGAAAAGACTTAGTCATTTCCATTTAGATTCCTCCATGACTTCTCAGGGCTTGATGGCTTATTTCTTTTTAGCACTCAGTAGTACACCATCATGTAGACATACCAAAGTTTACTTGTCCATTCACCTACTTCGACCTACTGAAAGACATCTTGGTGCTTCTAAGTTTGGCAATTATAAATAAAGCTGCCATAACTACCCATGTGCAGGTTTTTGTGTGTACCTAAGTTTTTAGCTCTGTTGAGTCAATACGAAAACACAACTGCTGGATTGTATGGTAAAGAGTATGCTAAATTTTGTAAGAGACTGACAAACTGCCTCCCAAGGTAGCTGTACCACTTTGCATTCCAACCAGCAATGTATGAGAGTTCTTGTTGCTCCACATCCTCTCCAGGATTTACTGATTTCGTGTTCTGGATTATAGTCATTCTAATAGGTGTGTAGGGATATATTGGTGTTGTTTTAATTTGCATTTCTCTAATAACATGTGACACATCTTTCCATATGCTTATAGACAATCTATATGTATACACTCCTTGGTTAGATGTCTTTTAAGATCTTTGGACCTTGTTTTAATTGTTTCCTTACTTTTGAGTTTTAAGAATTTTTTGTAATTTTATGTACTTGTAATGTCTGTCTGGATTTGGTGTTAGGTAATGCTGTCTTTATAGAATGCATCAGGAAGCATTCACTCTCCTATCTTCTGAAAAAGACTGAAGAGAACTGTTACAATTTTTTCCTTAAATGTTTGGTAGTTGTTTACCAGTGTAGTTGTTTACCAGTGAACCTACTGGTCCTGGGGCTTTGTTTTGGAAGGTTACTAATTCAATTTCTTAAATAGATACAGGACTATTCAGATCATCTATTTCCTCTTTTTTTTTTTTAATTTCTTTCCAGCGTAACAGAATTCATAGTTTTTGCACCACACCCAGTGCTCCATCTACTTCCTCTTATATGAGTTTTGGCAAATTTGTCTTTCAAGAATTCAGTCCATTTCATCTAGGTTTTCAAATGTGTGGGCACAGAATTATTTAGTATTCCTTTATTATCTTTCAATGTCCATGGGATCTTTATTAGTAACATGTGTCCTCTTTTTTTGTTAGCCTGCCTGAATAAAGGCTTATCAATTTTATAAATCTTTTCAAAGAACCAGCTTTCTAGGCTCACTGTCTATTTTTTTTTAATTTTTTAAAAGATTTTATTTATCTATTTAACAGACAGAGATCACAAGTAGGCAGAGAGGCAGACAGAGAGAGGGAAGCAGACTCCCTGCCAAGCAGAGAGCCAGATGCGGGACTCGATCCCAGGACCCCGAGATCATGAACTGAGCGGAAGGCAGCGGCTTAACCCACTGAGCCACCCATGTGCCCCTCATTGTCTATTTTTTTTTTTAAGTTTCCATTTAAATTCCAGTTAGTTAATGTATAGTGTAATATTAGTTTCAGGTGTTCAATTTAGTGATTCAACACTTCCATACAACAGCTGGTGCTCATCACAGCAACATGCAAAAGAACAAAACTGGACCACTTTCTTGCATCATACACAAAAATAAATTCAAAATGAATTAAAGACCTAAATGTAAAATGAAACAAAATAAAATAAAAAATAAAGACCTAAATGTGATACAGGAAACCATTGAAATCCTAGAGAACACAGGCAGTAACCTCTCTGACAGCAGCTGTAGCAACTTCTTACTAAGTATGTCTCCTTGAGGCAAGGAAAACAAAAGCGAAAATAAACTTGGAATTTATTCCAACAGTTAATCATAAATTAATAATTAATAAAGATAATTTTATTGTCTTTATCAATGTTCTCTTTTCAATTTCATTTTTATTTCTCACCTAATTCTCATTATTTCTTTTCTTCTCTTCACTTTGGATTTACTTTAGTCTTCTTTTTCTAGTCCCCTAAAATAGAAATTTAGATGACTGATTTTAGATCTTCCTTCTTTTCTAATACATGCATTCACTGCTAGAAATTTCCTTCTAAGCACTGTTTTGCTTCATCCCACATATTTTAGGTTACCTAGTTTTCATTTCACCAAAATATTTTAAAATTTCTCTTGAGATTTGTCATTTGGCTTATGTGTTACATAGAAGTGTGTTGGTCTGGGACACCTGGGTGGCTTAGCCATTAATCATCTGCCTTCGGCTCAGGTCATGATCCCAGGGGTCTGGGATTGAGTCCCACATCAGGCTCCTTGCCCAGCAGGGAACCTGTTTCTCCCTCTGCCTGCTGCTCCCCCATTCATGCTCTCTCTCTCCCCCTCTCTCTGACAAATAAATAAATAAATCTTAAAAAAAAAAAGAAGTATGTTGGTCAATCTCCACTTAGGTTTGGATTTTCCAGTTATTTTTCTCTTTTTACTTTCTAGTTTAATTCCATTGTGGTCAGAGAACAGCCAGTAAGATTTCTATTCCTTTGAATTTGTTGTTCTCTGACGTAAAAAGTGGTCTATTTGGTGAATGTTTCACAAAAACTTGAGAAGAATGCATGTTCTACTGTTGCTGAATGAAACAGTCTGAAGATGTTGATTATATCCAGTTGGGTTGATGGTATTGTTGAATTTAACTATGTCCTTATTAATTTTATGACTGCTAGATCTGTCCATTTCTAAGAGAAAAATGCTGAAGTGTCCAACTCAGATAATGGATTCATGTATTTCTACTTGGATTTGTATCAATTTTTGCCTCAGAAACTGTGATGCTCCTTTGTTAGCCACTTACATGATAAAGATTGTTATGACTCCTTGGAAAATTGACCTGTTTATCATTTATGTAATGTCATTCTTTATTCCTGATTTACTTCTCTTGTTTTGAAGTCTGCTTGGCCAGAAATTAACACAGCTACTCCTGCTTTTCTTTGATTAGTGTTAGCATGATATCATTTTCTCTATCCATTTATTTTTAATTTATATGTGTCCTAAGGTGGGTTTCTTGTGGAAAACATACAGTTGGGTCTTGTTTTTAATCCACTCTTACATTCTTTCATTTAATTGGTACTTTTAGATCATCAATATTAAAAGCAGTTATTAAGTAGGTGGTTTAATATGTACTATATTTGCCTGGTTCTAAAATTTTTTTCCTTGTTCTTTGTCTCTAGTTTTGCCTTCCTCTGTTTCTCTGTTTTTCTTTTTTGTTGTTGTTGTTGTTGTTTTGTTTTGTTTTTGTGTGTGAAGATTTTACATGATTCTATTTTCAATCTTTTCTTTACAAAGAAGTAACACTTTCTCCCCACTGTGGGTACCCTAGAGTTTGCAATATACATTTACAGCTAACCTAAGTTCACTTTCAAATAACACTGTATTACTTCACAGATAGTGTGAGTACCTTATAATAAGAAAATAATTAACTCCCATTCTTGTACCATTGCTATCATTCATTTCATTTATAAATAATCACACACACACACACACACACAAACACACATAATTGAACACACTGTTGGTATATTATTTTAGACAAAGTGTTACCTGTTAGATTAATTAAGGATAAGAAAAAAATATTTTATTTTACCTTCATTTAGTCCATCTTTGATGCTATCCTGTATGTAGATCAAAGTTTTTAAGCTATATAGTATTTTCCTTTTCTCTAAATAATTTAACAATTTCTGCTGGCAACAAAGTCCCTCAAATTTTGTTTTTCTGAGAATGTCTTTATTTCTCTTTCAGTTTTGGGGGATAATTTTATAGTTCAGGATTCTAGGTTGGTAGGTTTTTTTCCTCTCAACACTTTAAATATTTCATGCCACTCTCTTCTTGCATGAGTGTCTTCTGACAAGTCAGATGCAATTCATCTCTGTTCCTCTGTAGGTAAGGTATTTTCCCTCCACTCTTGGCTTCATTCAGAATTTTTTGTCTTTGATTTTCCATAGTTTGAAAATTATATGCCCAGGTATAGGTTTTGGCATGTATCATGCCTGGTGTTCTTTGAGATTCCTATGGTTTAGTGTCTGACATTAATTTGAAGAAAATTCTTAGTCACTTTTGTTTCAAATATTTTTTCTGATCTTTTCTCTTTCTTCTAGTATTCCCATTATACACGTTATACCTTTTGAATATATTATACCTTTTGTATAATGTTCTGCTCTGATTATCTTTTTTTGTTTTTCTTTTCCTCATATTTTGTTCTCTTTGCTTTCCAGTTTTCAAAGATTCTACTAATATAACCTCTAGCTCAGGGGCACCTGGGTGGCTCAATCAGTTACATATCCAGCTCTTGATCTCAGCTCAGGTCTTGATCTCAGAGTCTGAGTTTAAGCCCTATACTGGGCTCCATGCTGGGCATGGAACTCACTAAATAACAATAATAAATAAACAAACAAACAAATAAATAAATATTTCCTCCAGCTCAAAGATTCTTCCCTCAGTCATCACCAGTCTATTAATAAGCCCAGCAAAGTCATTCTTCATTTATTTAAGAGAGAAAGAGAGAGAGAAGGAACTTGCATGCATATGCAGGGGGTAGGGGGAGAGGAAGAGAGAGAGAATCTCAAACAGACTCTTTGCTGAGCAGAGATCCTGATGCGGGGCTCGATCTCACGACACTGAGATCATGACCTGAGCTGAAATCAAGAGTCAGACGTTTAACTGACTGAGCCACCCAGGCACCCCAGGAATTCTTCATTTCTGTTATGATGTTCTTCATGTCTAACATTTCTTAGGATTTTCATCTCTCTTTGCATTGGCAATCTGTACTTTCATACTTCTACTTTATCACTAAAGCTTAGAGCATATTAGTAACAGTTGTTTATAACCCAGTCTGATAATTTCAACATCTTGCCATACCTGGTTCTGATGCTTATTTTACTTTTTTCAAATTGCGCTTTTGTCTTTTATTATGCTGTAAAAAGGTCTTCAGTAATGTGGTGGTAAGATGTAGGGAGAAGGGATGTGTTCTATAATCCTGTAATTAGGTAGTAGTCTTTTAGTGAGCCAATGCCTCTGGACTCTGAGCTGCGCAAATGTTTCTCAGTTCCCCACCACCCACCCCTTAGGTATCACAGGATGTCCAGAATTAGCTAGAGTTGAATTCCGTTCTCCCAGGTGCGTTAGGCTCTGATAATACCCCATGAGGTTAGGCTCTAGTTAACTGGTTTCTTCTGAATACAGGCCTTGTTAAGAAGAATAGCATTCTGGCTTATTTCAAATGGTTTGTTTCCCCCTCTTCTTGCTGGAGGCATGAAGGGATTTTTCTCTGATATTTACTGCAAGAAACTAGTCAAGCTCCTGAAGGTAAAACTCATAAAAGTGTGGTGTGTGTCTGTGATTAGGTCCCCCTGGAGTGTTTAGCTCTCAGATTCTTACACACTGAGCCTCCAGCAAATTATCAATTAATTTTAGGTTTTTCCACCTAGCACTGGTTCCCAGAGTTATTTTCACTTGTGAGTCTTTGCTCTAGTATGCTGTGATTCTTACTGTATTCATCTGTCTCTCCACTCTTGGGAGCAATGGTTTGCCCTGAGTCTTTATCTCTTACAGTTTAGAATAGTTGATTATTCAGTCTGAATGTTCAGCTTTTTGTTGTTCAGACAGAATGGCAATTTCCAAGCTCCTTACATGGGAGCCAGAAACCAAAAGTTAGAAATATACTTTCAAAATTATGCTCTATTTTTTTCTGTTTATCAAGCTTTCCAGTAAATAGAATTGTTAGGGTAAAGACCATAACTAGGTTCTTCAGGGTACCTACCAGTATGCTTTCCACTCATGTGTGATGAGTGCTAATACTTACAATTGAGGTAAAATTGTCTGTAGTTAGAATAACTGTTTAGGAAATCTCACATTATGTGATCTTTGTAAGAGATAAAAACAGCTTTAATGGAAGCAGCTATTATAGTCACTAAAGATGTGTTAGAAATAAGACAAGTATGCTATTTTTTCTCATTTACTTTGCCTTAAGTTGCCAAACATAGAATCAAAATCTAAATTGCAGGTAAATAGCAGAATGTGGAGAGGATGGTGCTGGATACATAAAACAAAGAAAATATGGACACATATACATATACACATTTTTTTCAAATTTGTCACTTTGGATTTGTATCAAAGGTCTTTGATTCACTCATGTTCATTATCCCATTATTTCCTGTCACTGAAGTTTGATGTTTTCCTTCCTATACTCTATTATTAGTTTTAATTTTAGTGTATTTATATACCAATGCACACTTCACATATACTTAGCATACTTCTCAACACAGAGAAGACATTCAGATAGTTTTTTTGGTGTTTTTTTTGTTTTGTTTTGTTTTGTTTTGTGTGTGTGTGTGTGCGTGTGTGTGTTAACTTCAAACATTATGGTCCTATGATAGTAGTTGATTTTTTTTAAATTTCTTTTCAGCATAACAGAATACATTGTTTTTGCACCACACCCAGTGCTCCATGCGATGCATGCCCTCTAATACCCACCACCTGGCCCCCCCAACCTCCCACCCCCCGCCAAGAAGATATTTGCAAATGACAGTACAGACAAAAGGTTGATATCCAGGATCTATAAAGACCTTCTCAAACTCAACACACACAAAACAGATAATCATATCAAAAAACGGGCAGAAGATATGAACAGACACTTCTCCAATGAAGACATACAAATGGCTATCAGACACATGAAAAAATGTTCATCATCACTAGTTTTTAATACATGAACCTAACTAATACAATAGGAAGACTTTCCTTGGATGGCAGTAAAAGAAAGTTATAAGCAATTTAGTTGAAGAAAAAAGAACATAGATGAAATGGCTTCTTCTTCTATGTGTACTTTGCAGTCATCCGGACTGACTCTTTACTTCTCAGTCACCATAGAATAGGAGGTCATGGCATTGAATGTCGTGTTAGGAGTGAAATCAGCCAGATGGTATTGGAAAATGTAAGCATGCTCCTTCTTTTGCATAGTACAGTGTGGCAATGGGAAGAGATGGAATGTGAGAGGGTTTAGAGAGTCTTGGCCTGGACCCAAAACCTATGTGGCTTTGTAAAACAGACTTGAAATGCTCATATTTGGCAGGAAGTATTGATGGTTATTATCTCTTGGGCCAAAAACAATATTTTCTCTGTATTTATATGCCTTCTCCTCTTACTATAATATATACCAAAACATTATGTCTATGTGAATAGAAGATACATGGTGACTTAACTGCCTTATCTTGATAAAGGACGTTTCTAAAAAACAGAACTTAGGTGCTATAACAAATGGATCACTATACTTATATTAATGGTTTTAAGTTATTCTTTTAGCCAGTGTTACACAGGAAAGGCAAATTTTTCCGTTTTTAACGGTCCGAACATTGATGTAACTGTCTGAACCCACAGGGTTGGAAATATTGCCAAGATCACCTCAAGGCCAAGGAATCAGCAAGACAAAGCATCCTCTCATCTTTCATGCCTAAGATTGAGCTACTTTCATTCTTTACTATAGCCACAATAAAAACTACTTTATACGACAAACTTAGATTAACTCAGAAGTCATTCCTCTGTTTCAACCTGTTCTTAAAAACTTTGGCTCTGATTTAATTGCTCTTTTGACTACACACTTGAGCATTAACACCTCTGTATTTGACTTTAGCTCTACTTTTGGACCACACTGTACATCTTCACGTTCTTCATTCCCACAAACTATGAATCCTCTACTCTTGCCTCCCACCCTCTACCCCAAGCAGGCAGACTCAGGTTGTCTTTATTATACCCTATCGTGGCCCAGCCAGCTTTCCTCCCAATCCAACACATACCATGTTCCTGTAATTTCACGGAGATAGTTATGGACACTATTCAGGTTCAGCTTTGACTCAGTCCCATGAGCCGACCCTGGACAATCTTTATACAAGAAAACATAATTGTGTTTCCATTTTTACAACTTGATACATTCTGTTTTGAACCAACTGACCATTATTTAGCCTCAAGTTCACTAGACCAGATTTAGCTAAAATTTTTATGTAAATCCTATAAAACTTAACTTTCCCTGGATCTTACAAAAAGTAAAATAAAAATTCATTCATTCATTAGAATGTTCATTAACTATCTATTCAATAAATACTTATTATGTTCCTGCTATATATTAGTCACAGGCCTAAGTAGTTCACTGTGTTATAAATAGATCTGATTATTTAACTTTACACCCCTTTAAGTCCATGTGTACATCTCACTTCTTTATGTCTTTGACTCATTTTTTAAACGGATGTAATAATACATATCTTTCTGAATGAGTGGTAAGGTTGAGATATGATACACATTTTTTTAAGTAAAGAGCTCCAGACAAATATATGGATAATTATTCCTTTGGAAACTTCTGGGTTAATGTCACCTAAACATGATGTATTGGGCTCAAAAGTCTTAAATACTTCAGAAATAATACAAAAGTCACATCTTCATTTACCAGCTTGTTTCTTGGCATGTACATTATTTAGAAAATTTCAGTTAATAGCTCTAATAAAAACAATAAAAATTAACTATAGTTTATATCATGTTCCCTACTTAATAACTTATAGTACTCTAAAGGTTGATTCTTAGACCCTGAGTAAAAACTCATTATAAGAATGATAGAGAAAGGTAAGTAGTTATTGTATTAAACTACAGTTTCCATTCATTTGGAAGTGAGCCCAGCACTCTATCCTGAACTTAAGGCTGAGGTTACAGACATCATATTTATTATTCTGAGCTTTGTTGCAATTAGCCAGAAGTGAACTGAAATGTCTTACATTTCACTGTACCAAAATGTGTGACAAGCTCTGGATGTAAAGGAGGAATTCACTATCACAGAAAGGCAGTCTCTGACTTTGTTCATTAATAATAACTATTAAATATGCAGAGCACTTTCCATATGTAAGGCATTGTTCTAAGTGCTTTTCATTTATTAATTTGCCTTATTCTTCAATGAAATCGATGAAGTAGGTGCTATTATTATCTCGTTACTATTATAATACCAGGTGCTATTATTATCTCCAGGTAAATCATAAACAGTTGTGGGATTTGCATAATAGCATTCATGACAAAGCTAGTTACTTTATTTATATTACTTATATCTTTTCCAGTCATTGTCTCTATTTTTCATTTGTGTCCTTGTTCTCTACTTCTTGGTTAAACATTTTTTTTTTCAGAATTCAATTCTGATTTACCTATACTGCTATTGGGTCTAGCTCTCCCTATTATTATTTTACTGGTTGTTCTAGGTATTTTATACATATTTTTAAATTTTACATATTTCATAGTATTTATAAAATATTTATATTTTCTATAAAATATATAGAATACGTAAGGTGGGGTTGGAGCCACAATTTTTTCTCTAATATTTGCTGACCAAGTATTAGCTATGCTCTAAATAATAACATAAGAGATTTATATAAATAATAAAAATAAAAAATAAGTAAAAATAATGCCCATTATTTTCTAGGGGGAAAAAACCCAAACCTCTCTATAGAGTTTTTAGTTGTCCTTAATGGAAGGAAAAGTGAAATGAAGGTATATTTGATCTTTCAGGAAAGAGTCCAAATACATGTTTTACTCCTTGTCTGAGATGAGGTAACACGTAACTATGTGTGTGCCTATGTGTGTGTGTACACGTATGTGTGTTTGTGCACACCTGTGTTTTCAATCAGGTTATATTTTCTTTCTGTCATTAATTTAGTAGTGCTAATTGAAATTTATGGAAATTTCTTACAAAAAGAACACAAATGATTTCAGAGCTATATATAGTCTATACCCCATGCTTCTTTTTAAATGGTGCCATAAGAAAGGATGCACCAAAACTCAAAATAGTCTTTATCCTAGGCAGAGGCACAAGTGAAAATTCCACATATGTCCCAGATATTCAACACCAAAGATGCCCTACCTTCTAAAGTCCCTATATTATTTTTAGATGAGAACGTAAGTGGATACTCTACAAACTCTCCTTCCTTAGGTAGATATGTTCTCTCTCTCTCTCTCTCTCTCTCTTTTTCTAAGATTTACTTATTTTTATTTGAGAGAGAGAGAGGTGGGAGGAGAGAGCAAACATAAGGGAGAGAGAGAAACCTTAAGCAGACTCTCCACTGAGTGTGGAGTCTGACATGGGGCTCAATCCCAGGACACTTTGAGGATCATGACCTGAGCTGAAATCAAGAGTTGGATGCTCCACTCACTGAGCCTCCCAGATGCCCCAAAATGTTCTTTTTTAAAAAAATATTTTATTTATTTATTTGTCAGAGAGAGAGAGAGCACAAGCAGGCAAAGTGGCAGGCAGAGCCAGAGAGAGAAGCAGACTCCCCACTGAGCAAGAAGCCTGATGCGGGACTCGATCCCAGGACCCTGGGATCATGACCTGAGCCGAAGGCAGTGGCTTAATTGACTGAGCCACCCAGGCATCCCATCTTTTTTTGATTATTAATTTACACAATGGGAAAAACAGTAAGGACTCTATTCTATAATTTATTCTCTTTGACTTGGAATGCTTTCTAACTCTTCAAAATACTTTTTGAAGCCAAATTATGTTGCTTAACTTTCTGGGAAAAGCATATTCTGGGAAATACGCTTTAAGAACTGAATTGGTATCTGTCATAGCACCTATATACCTATATTCCACAGCATTATCTTCATGTGTCTAGGCTGGCTTTGATCTATCCAAAGACTCATTTCTTCCCAAATTTAAAACACAGTGGCATTTTCTAAATAGTTAGAGCATGTCTCAAGCATTGTGATCAAACTGACACTATTTCCTCAAATCCTATACTCCTTCACTGATTGAAATCTTACTAAGTTATATGAACTTAGCTAAATGCCAACACTCTCATGTGGTCCTTCTGTATTTCCAAGACATATTAAGTGGTTTCTTCTTTCTGGAAACAACTTTGTCAGTTTTATCATGACATGTTTTATGCCTGTAGACACATCTACCTACTCAAATGCATTGCTACATATTTTTAGGTAGAATAATATCTTCCTGTTTATTACTACTATTAACTAGCATAGTTCTTCATATACTATTGTACTCAATAAACATTTCTAACAGGATAAGTGGTTTTATTTTACTAATGGCATCATTCAATCTTGTAGGCAATACTTTGCTTCTGCAAGAAGCTCCTGGACTGTTTGTCATTAGAGAACTGCATTCTAGTCTGATTTTTTTATGTGCCATCTGAGGTAACATGACAATAGTTACTTTGGGCTACCATAGGAAATATACTTAATTTTGTTCCCTGACAGTCTGATAAGATAATAACCCCCATGATATTATTTGGTTCTGCCTGCAAGTCAGGAACCCTACTGAGCTCTTTACAGACTTTATGAGGACAGATGGTGAGGGAAGAAGATGAAAGAATGTTCATGATAATTTGTGAAAAAGAGTTTAAGGAACAGATAAAAAAAAAGAAGTCTTGGTCCTTTCATGGAACCAAAAGAATAATAAGAAAAAAGAATATAAAAATATTTGAGGGAAAGATATAGAAGTCATATCATAGAGCCAGCTAAATACAAACACGATGCCAACAGAAGACGACTTTGGGTAATTCTCGAAAAGAGTATTAAAGCTATTAACATGCTTTGCCTATATCACCTGTTTTTATAGGTAAGTCAGTTATATTTAAAATAACTAGGACTATGGGGCGCCTGGGTGGCTCAGTGGTTAAAGCCTCTGCCTTTGGCTCGGGTCATGATCCCAGGCTCCTGGGATCAAGCCCCATATCGGGCTCTCTGCTCCACGGGGAGCCTGCTTCCTCCTCTCTCTCTGCCTCTCTGCCTACTTGTGATCTCTGCCTGTCAAATAAATAAATAAAATCTTTAAAAAATAAAATAAAATAACTAAGACTGGAAAAGCAAAAACAAAAACAAAAACTTTAAATAACCTAAACTTTTAACATAAAAAACACTATTTATTAAATATTTACCATGTCCCTACATGATATGCAGTCTTATTTAAAAACCATTACAGGGGGGAGACAAGATGGCGGGGAACTAGGAGGATGCTCTGGTTCAACCTGTCCCCTAAAGTGAGCTGATTACCTACCAAGGAACTCCGATCACTCATGAAATCAGCCTGAGATCAAAATTCTACTCGTCAGGATCTCTACGGGGGCAGAAGACGCCAGTGGGCAGGTAAAGCTGAGCGGGAACACCGGACTGGTATCAGAAGA